>MQUG01004412.1:0-15747 GCA_007213375.1 Steinernema feltiae | reverse complement strand
GAAAACACCTGATTTTAGATAATAATAGAATACAAAAAATTCTTCGCACCGAGCAGGATTCGAACCTACGCGGGCAGAGCCCATTTGATTTCGAGTCAAACTCCTTAACTACTCGGACATCGGTGCACGCTAGGTCGAGCTTTACAAAGGGTATAAATCACAAAGTTGATAGCAAATCTTTTGAATCGGAGTTTAACTACGCTAACTACTGTATTTCAGTGTACCTGAGGTCACAATAGCTATTTTTGGGGCAAATTTCATTAAAAATTCAATGTACAATGAACGATTTAAGGCTTTGAGATGGCAGCGATTCTTTCAGCCTCACGAACCCCGCTGTCGAACGCGCCTACGGTAGTCTGATACATGAGCGGATGCGTTCCCTCGCCGGCGAAGAAGAGCTTCGAGGCGACCGGTTCGGCCATGCGGTTGTAGGCGCCACCGGGAAGAAGCGCCGCTTCGGAGGCGATGAACGAGTACGCGCCCAGGAAGAGTTTGTCCGACACCCAGTGCTGTCGGATCATTTGCTTTGGCGCTGGCGCGTCGGGAATCCGCATGCTCTCGCGCAGATGCTCGGTGATCTGCTTGACGAGCACGTGGTCGGGCACCTGATCGATCATTTCGGTTCCTGCGGCGGAGACAAAGGCGACGAGCACCTGAATGATCGCTTTTTTACTTATTTCAGTTTGAGGATTACGGTACTTACGTTGTCATCCCACTCGAGCGGCGTGAAAGTGTGGAAATACTTCATGAGAGAAGAGGTCTTTGAGCATCCCTGGACTCTCAGCGTGGCAATTGTGCTGCCGTTGTAGGACCACCAGGGCTTGTCGAAGATCAAGAAGACTTTCAGGAGGTTACCGTAACCCAGAGTGTCAATCGCTTCTTGCTTCTCAACGGGGAGCGGAGGGTTGAATAGAGATCGAGAGTATTTCTTGAGATGACCGAGCGAGGAAGTGACGACGACGTGGTCGAATTTCTTGGGGAATTTGAAGGTTTTGTGGCCAACTTGGACTGTAATCGTGGTCTGTTCACCTAGAACAAGACTTTTAGGCATTGCGCAGGCTGCCAGAGCCTACCAGTATAGTCGATTTGCTTCACAAAGTGATTATACTTGACGATCTCATCAGGAACGGAGCTCTTTAGATGCTTGGTCACCTCGTAGTAGCCGCGTTCGTTCAGAACGTACGATTTCGCCTCTCCTTCGCCATCGTCCCACTCTCCGAGATTCGCGAGCGCGTAGTCGTCGAAGGCGCCGTTCTCTCCCTCAAAGTATCCCTTGTAGAAGCGGCTGAGTGCGCCAAGAAGGTGGATTTCACGACGCGAGCGCTTCTTGCGCGTCAGGAACTGCTTGTAGTCTCTGTCGTAGAGCTCATCGAAGGTCAGCGCGTAGTTGCTCTCGTCCTCGGCCAATTCCTCCCATTGACCCTCGAGAGGAGCGGTGAATTGGTAGAATTCATTGATCAAATTCCTGAAAAGTCACTTTGAGGCCTGATTTGGGTGTTGTGGGCTAACCTGTCCAAACCACAGCCTCCATCAAAGTAGTCGGCCGTCTTGAAAACCTCACTGTCGGACAGCTCGCCAACAAGAAGGTCCAACTTGTCCGCGATACGGTAGATGCTGTTGTTCTTGCCGTTGACCCACTGGGCGCCTTGCTGGAGGCGACCTTTGCCGAAAGGAATCGAGAAAACCCGCCCGCCGACGCGATTGAGACCCTCGAAGAGGGTGACGTCCTCGAATCCGAGCTCGCGGAGACGTCCGACTGCTGCGAGTCCCGCGTATCCGGCTCCCACCACGGCAATCGACGTGGCTGAGCAGAGAGCGATGAAGGCGGAGAGGAGAAGTAGTAGACAGAGAGTTGACCTCATCGTCGGTGAATCTGAAAATCGAGCGCATTGGCGGAGTTTTATAGGCGCCACGCATCAGAGAACATTCTCTTTCTCGATCTCGTTGATCGCGAATTCTGCTTTGAACTCGCGGGCGAAAGTACGGTCGATCAGCGGCGATAAGGAACGTCTGGTCGCGGAGAAGAAGCGAAAAAAGGACAAAACAAGGGTTTTCAAACAGATAAGACGTCGGCAGAGGCACTTTTGGTGATCAGGGAGAATGTTCTTGGGTTTAGCGATTGATAAGTGAAAGCTGAAGGCTGGAATAGAGTGTCCCACAACTCTGTCCTCTCAGGTGTGTATGGTTCCAAAGGTTCCGGGGTAGTTCTTGGGCATTTGATGCGATAGGTCCACTGCGCTCAGATGCGTAACGTTCCCCAATTTGGTCATCTAGACATGTCAATTGCTTTTTGTCTGTGCCGCTTGGCTCTGCTTCCATCCGCCACAAACGATCAACGATGTAATAAAAGTCTTTGGAAGGGAATCTGTCACTTGTCTCATAAAACGAGTAATTAAGTTACCATTTTTTTGGTTAGTGCGGCATGCTCTCCGACATGAGAAACCGTGAAATGAGACCATGAGTACTAGCAATATAGAGCTGCGCTTTTCAAAATCTCGAGAGCTTTCTAAGCTCTAATTTCTAAGCAAATCTAGCAGAAGATTAATGTGATTTTCACATGAAATGTGAAAAAGGCGGTCAAAGAACCTTTAAACACCCTGATCGCCTTTTTCTCTTGATGTCACGCGTCTCTTTGTCTTTTTTTGGCAACAATCGGCGCCCCCAAACCTCGATTCCGGGCCAGAGTGATAAGAGCTCGCCACATGGCAGGCAAACATGTCGCTTTGTCTCTTATCAGAAAAAAGCACTTTTTATTGACTTACGGAAGACAGTCGTCTGCTCCTTCTTATCAGAATAGAGAGTTTAGTTTAGTGAGGAAAATGCTTCTGGAAGAGCGGCGCGGCCAGAAGCGCCTAGGAAGAGCCCGATGATAGAGAGTACTCTCGTTTGCTGTTCGTTTTAAACACACAAAACACGAAAGATCAAAGCTTTCGGAGGCTTTTCAACGTTTCCCTAATCCTCAAGTCACACAAAAGTGCACAAAATTTGACTTTTGACAACTCTGACGATCTGTGAATGGAGAGCGAGAGTACAGAAGACTTATGAGAACAGCGATCAACACAAGCGAGCCGATCACATCGAGATCATCGACCAGATCAGCGCTGATTGACGCCACTGACAATCATAACCTCCTTAAATAGTTTACCTGAACCTTGGCGCTCTGTGTGACCTAAAAGGTGAAAACATGAAGATACATCCGCGGGGAACCTGTTTTCCCGATCGGCGACAAACAATTTTTGCACAAAAACAAAGCTGAACAAACAACCAAAAATGAATTTGTTGACTGCACAGCCAAGCGGGGTCGTATTTATGGAAACATGGATGCTGATAGCTTTGATGCACCTTGAAATTAAAGTCGAAACATCAATAGAAAGCCATAAAACGGCTTAACTACAGAATCAAGGGCTGAAAGACACCTCAGAGCTGGTAGTAGGCGACACTGCAGGCCAGAAGGCACTGTGGAGGCGACGGTGAATGAGCAAAAGTGTGGAAGGCCATAATAATAGCATCATTCAGACTGTTATGACTACATTGGCCCGCTGTTTTCTTAATTCGACCATTTTTCGCGTCATTTGGAATTCTTCGCACATTCATCATTAACAACATTCTCTTTTGTGTTCTGCCTCAGAGCTGTCTGCGTAGGTGAGATTCCGTCTCAATAAAGGAGGTTACAAAGCGTTAGGACAAATACAAAATCAGCTAAAATTCTGACTCTGTACATCAAGTTCATCAAATGATCAATTTTGTGGTAAAGATGCGTCTTGGTTTTCCCTTGTTGACGTTCTAATCAGCTTCATTGCTTTGCTGTTTGATCGTTGTATTGGAACTGTCAGTCGACGACAAAACGAGATAAACTACGAATGCGTTAGTTATGACGGCGGTCAAACATCCAGGAATCTCGTTTTATGTGTCGTTCTTCTCACCCACGAGGTTCTATCGCTTTTACGGTATTTGCAAATCTCAGGAATTTTAACGGCAGCAAACGTGAAGAGAGCAAAGACAAGCAAACGAGAAATAAGCCTATTTGACTGACATTTCGCCAATTCTTCCAATCGCATCCAAATGATGAATGAAACGACAGGAATTATAGAACGCTGTGGACTAGAAGTCGACATTTTTCAGCCAGAGGCAAGTTTAGATTGCAATCTGCATTGTTGGATGATCCAAGTGCAAATCCTTAAATTTCCAAAACGCGATTCGTAATTGCAGCCAAGAAGCGGAGTTGCGACGAAAACCATCAAAGAAAATCATTTTCGACATTTGCGATTGCAAGCGCCTGGCATGTGTAATCATTCTAAATTCGTCAAATTCCTTAAAAATCCAAATTTGTCTTGTCCTCAAATAGATTCTCAGGAGGCGGCATAAAAGCGTCTTTTCGTGCACTTTGAATCAACAGCAATGTCTCCTCGTCTCCTCCTTCTGCTCTTCGTCGCCCTCTTCGCCTCCACCGCCGTCCAATGCCGCGGCAGCGACCACGATTACTGGTGGATGGGAATCGGAAAGCGAGCGGCCGCTAGCATCGAGCGTGATGCTCCCAATCGTCTGCACTTGCAGCCGGATCACGCGAACAAGCGCTTTGCTGACGGTATGTTCTCATTGTCAGTCCACCGTAAATCAAATCCATTTCAGTCCACAGTAACGGCGCCAAAGAATTGAGAGTCACTTTCTGAAGGCGTTTTTCGAGAGTTTTGATGTTTGATGCTAAGAAATAAATGTTTTGTCACGCTTTGTCACTCGAAAACAACGCATTCTTATCAGTGGTGTCACTCTAGCATTCGAATTCTGACTATAAGAGAGCGTCTAGTCAGCAACTCGTCATGTCATTCAAGCTCCTGCTTCTCTCGCTCCTTGTCGCCATCCTCGTGGCTGTCGTTCACGGTTAGAAGCAACGCCGTATAGTGTTGAAAAAGCCCAATTTTAGGTCGAAATCTGGCGCAGCGTTCAACCGACGATGATGACTACAATTTCTTCGAATACTGTCACTTTGAGAACGACTTTCTCATCTGCAATTGAAGCAGCAATTCTGGAAGCTGCAGTTTGGCGCTGAATTGGAATGTTTGGTTTCATTCAATAAATTTTTAACTTTAAAGCTAATCTGCTACGGATAATCTAATCTGCAACAACTACCGCTTACAGACGACGCTCACTCATCGTCTCTTGTTCTACAGCATTACATTGTAGCTATCCCACAACCAGCCATCATCATGGATTTTGAGTTGTTCTGCTGTTCTTAGTCATCATCCAGCTCTCTCGTTGTCTCACAGTGACATCTATCCGCTTCATCTGTTTGTGGGCGCAAAGCAACGATCAAGCTCGTATCATTCCGAGCGTCCATCACCATCCAGTCAGCACCGGCTCATAGATGTGAACGCCGATCATTCCGTCTTAAACGTGACCTGTAAGCCCACGAATTCTAGTCTTTTTCATCGCAAACCGCAATTCATCACTTTGAAACATGGCAAAACAGATTTCCTAGAATCCTGTGTACGCAGCCGGGTCAAAGCAGTATTGCAGCCCTGCAATCAAGCTAAACAAACATCAAAAGAGGATTAAATGTTTACTTCTATCACAGGGTCATATTTATGGAAACATGGCAAATAAAGTGTTTGTTGACGGTGGATGCTTATCGTGTCAGTCTGAACGATGGCGCCACCTTCATCTGGCTCAATTTCGCAATTCGATCAGCCTCACGAACCCCGCTGTCGAACGCGCCTACAGTAGTCATGTACATGAAAGGATGAGTGCCTTCGCCGGCGAAGAAGAGCTTCGAGGCGACCGGTTCGGCCATGCGGTTGTAGGCGCCGCCGGGAAGGAGCGCCGCTTCGGAGGCGATGAACGAGTACGCGCCCAGGAAGAGTTTGTCCGACACCCAGTGCTGTCGGATGATCTGTTTGGGTTCCGGAGCATCCGGGACATCCATACTGACGCGCAAATGCTCCGTGATCTCTTTGACGAGCTCCGCATCGGGAACTTTGTCGATCATCTCGGTTCCCGTGGCGGAGACAAACGCTACGAGCACCTAGAAACCGTGTCTTCAGTCTTTTACAACGTCAAGATTACGGTACTTACGTTCTCATCCCACTCGAGCGTCTTGAACGTGTGCATGAATTTCATGAGGCCGGGAGTGGTTGAGCATCCCTGGATTCGGAGCGCAGCAATTGCGCTGCCGTTGTAGGACCACCAAGGCTTGTCGTAGATCAGAAAGACTTTGAGGAGGTTACCGTAACCCAGGCTATCGATGGCTTCCTGTTTTCTAGCGGGCAGGGGAGGGTTGAACAGGGAAAGGGAGTACTTCTTGAGATGACCGATTGAGGAGGTGACGATGACGTGGTCGAATTTCTTCGGAAAATCAAACGTTCGGCCTGCTTCTTCTACAGTAATCGTGGTCTGTTCACCTAGAACAAGCCTTTTAGGCATTGCGCAGGCATGCTAGAGCCTACCAGAATAGTCGATTTTTTTCACAAAGTGATTGTACTTGACGATCTCGTCAGGAACGCGACCTTTCAAGTACTTTGTCACTTCAAAGTAGCCCATTGGATTCATAACATAGGATTTTGACTCTCCCTCGCCGTCATCCCATTCTCCCAGGTTTGCCAGGGCGAATTCGTCGAATGCGCCGTTCTCTCCCTCCCAGTAGCCGCGGTAGTAGCGGCTGAGGCCCTGGAGGAGGTGAATCTCCTTGTGGGTGCGATTCTTTCGCTCGAGGAACTCTCTAAAGTCCTTGTCGTAGAGCTCGTCAAAGCTCAGAGCGTAGTTCTTCCTGTCCTCCGCCAGATCCTCCCAGCGATCGACGCATCGGAGCCACAAAATTGTGGAATTTGTTGACAATTTCTCTAAATTGGATTTTAGCCAAAAGAGATCTGAAATGGTCTACTTGGTCAGTCCGCAGTGTCCGTCAAAGAAGGAGGCTTTCTCAAAGACCTCATTGTCCGCGAGTTCGCCGATGACCAGGCCCAACTTGTCCGCGATACGGTAGATGCTGTTGTTGTGTCCGTTGATCCATTGGGCGCCCTGCTGAAGGCGACCTTTGCCATAGGGAATCGAGAAAACGCGCCCGCCGACGCGATTGAGACCCTCGAAGAGGGTGACGTCCTCGAATCCGAGTTCACGAAGGCGGCCTACAGCTGAGAGGCCTGCGTATCCGGCTCCCACCACCGCGATGGACGTCTTTGGGCTGAAGGCGCCCATGGAGATCCAAGAGAGAGGGAAACAGAGGCAAAGAGGAGAAATAGAGCTGAAATGTGCATTTTGCAGTGCTGAATGATCCATTTTAGAGGGTTTTTATACTCCTCGTTTGTGTGGTTTGTAGATTAATACATGTAATTAACTTGATTTGGGTATTTGGTGTACGGATTGAACCCTTGTTTACACAGAGAATCTTGCATGAATTTGCTCCAAAACTGCAAAAAAAACAAGATTTTCAAATGCTGAATCATGTTCAAAAACCTAAAATTCTCTTTTTATGTGAATAGCCTTTTGAGTGGCTATTTGGCATACTGTATTTGGTCTCCCAGAGCACACTCGCCGGAGAGAGCCGATAGAAGAGCCGGACGAAAGCAAGAGTGAGAGACGCAAATTCTTGTGTTCTGAATATTGAAGCTATATTGAAGCGACGCGTTCGACGAGATAGTCATGCACAATCACTTTGTTTGCAGTAAGCTAAACCCGCAAAGGAGCACAAATGGTCGGTGGTCAATGACGATCAAAAGATGATCAAAAAAGGATGATCAACAGCCCATTATGTATCATCTTGGCCAAGCCGACTGGGCAAAAGGATTTGGCACATGGCTCTTTTAGTGCCAAGTTAAACGCGTCTAAAAGTTGTCTGTTAAGACAATAACTAGGCTAAACGACCACAGTCTAAGCCTTAGGCAGTTAGGTACGTGTCATGGTTAGTCAAAACCGAGGCTTAAACTACGAGAATCTTGGCGCCAAGTTGACGTGGCATCGAGATGACATTTTTCGGAGCAAGATTGTGAAGGAGGCTCCGTTGTACGTTGTGTTGGTTTTGAGCTAATGGCAAACCAAAATTGTTGATTTCGTTTAAAATTTAGCTTTATTTTAACACAAAAAAACACGAGAATTCACAACCAATTGTAAAGAGTCGTAATTGTCATCCGGGTTTCCGATTTCTGAACTTTTACGTTGTTCTCTCCGAACCTCGACTTCAATTCGGTGACTTCGTCGGTCAATTGCTCATGAGCCGTAAAATCGCACGATGTAATGCGTTTCAAGAATCGACTCCTGCAGCGCATCATCTGCTTAATAAATGAGATAACGACCTTGTGCCCGACAGAAGACCATACTGAGAAGAAATGAGTTTGTTCCAGGAGGCGCAGGAATCGCTCGGTTTTGTTGTCTTGCAAGCATTTGTTTCCAATGTACAGATCAGGCAGATTAAGGAAGCACTTCAGTCGCTCCATGAGCGCCGCCAAGTCATCGAATGAGACTTCAAAGAGAGACGGCCCTGAAGATCCGAACAGTTCAAGTTCAATAATTCGCGGATATCGGGGGTCAACGGCTTGTAAAACGTCAAAATCGTGGAATTCATTTCGTTCGGTATTGCGCACTACATAGAACCACTGGTCGCCTACGCAAGTAACGTGAAATTCAAAGAATTGCCTCTTTGCAACGTGATCTTTGAGGGCGGCTTTCCAGAGGTTACTTGGGAAGGGAGCGTCTAGGTCTGGCAAACGGCTCAGAGAAGCAACTACAGAATCACAGAATTTGTAGGGAACAGAGTCCATTGCAGCAGTAGGATGAGTGACTGCGATGGCGAGGACTGAGCACGTGAATAACGAAAGAGCGAAGCAAAGATCGATAAAGCAACGCATGAACGTGTGAAAAGTCACAGTTCGCAACAGAATGCCGAGCGTCAAGACGCACGTCTCCAACACGCTGCGTTCAACGTGAGACGCTCTGTAATCGGACGAGTTGATCGTCGACATCGGTCTGAACCGCTACCAGCGAGCGAGCCACGGTGGCTGTGATACGGATTTATCACTTTGATTCAAGCGAAAAGGCCGTTCATTTTCAAAACATCTCGAGTTTTTGAAGAGCGAAAGCAGCTCTTTTCTGAGACATTGAGGCCCAAGTGTTCTCCAACTTCATGGTCAATGATGCATTTAAAGAGGCAGTTTTAGAATTAGATTATTTGAAACGTTTCTCTGTCTTGATTCCTGAATCTATTTTCCACTTTAAATTGATTATCAAACTCCGACGGCTCTTAAAAAAGACCAACAAACATTCCGAAGACGTCGGAGACCTGTTCACCTATGTCTAAATTACACCCTGTAGACTCCTATTGTGCACAAACAGGGGTGAATTCCATCGAATGTCCTGCTACACACGCTCAAACCAATCTCCTCAAAGTACAAAACCATAAATTCCGCAGTTCAGAAACGTTGCTTTGCACTTTTCAGTTTCTAGAGATTACGATTGTCACGAGAGACGTCAGGCGTGCTTCCTTGGATCTTAGATCGTCCAGAACCTAAAAATTCCTCAAAGTTCTGCAAAATCACGTTTTGTGCAAAATCGCGTCTCTAATCTCCCTCCAGGATCTCGGCGCCACATTCCAGTCACACCACATTACCGCACACGCGCTTTGTTCCCGCACCCTCACAAAGGTCCCCGCTGCCGCTATAATTAGCCCCTCAACCCTCTCACTAGTTCACCCTCACAGCTGCCCTATTGCGCCACGTTACGCGGGTCTTATCTTCCAGACAGACAGACCGGTCGACAGACAAGTCTCGCTGCAGCGCTGTCACTCCAAAGTGCACCACCGGTCGTGATGAGAGGTCGCCCGGTCGGGCCACAAATCCCCGAATTGTCTTCCGCGGCCCTCAGTCCTCAAAATGAGCTCCGCATAGGACAGTTTGGGTGCGCGAGCACCCGCCCCCATCGATTCAAGCGCCCTTCCGCGTTGTCAAAGACGACTACGACGAAGGAGCGCGGCGGCGGCGGGTGGGCGCAGCGCCGGGCGATCGTTGATCTCTTCGCAGCCGCCGCCGCCGTCCTCGTCGTTTGTTTCTCAATTCACGTGTGTGTGCCAGGCACTCAGATACTCAGATGACCCTTCCTGACTGACTGACTGGCCGTTCTGGCCACTCGGTGCCTCTTTGCTTTTTCTGTTTGTCTTGAGGGTTGTTTTCAGAGAGGCGGAATTCGTCGCTAATGAGCAACAATCGTTATTTTCAGATTCTCGTTTCAAAGGGCGCGAGCGAGCTATTCTCATCTCCTGTTTTATGCTCTGTTTTGAGCGTTGATGGGCAGGAGAGTTGCCCACTGGTGTTTCTGATTGCCGGCTATCGGCGTTGTCAACAAAATCAATCATTTTTTTAAGAGTGCAAACGTCTTTAGCAAGAAATTCTCAACTTGACACCGCAGAATTTGAAAGTTTTTGGTGGCAAGTTGAGAATTGCCCCTTAATTTGTCCATCTCATAAACCAGTTCCAGCGCGTTATTTCCAACAAAGTGGCTGATTCAACCAACTCTGGTTGATCCCTAAAATTAGCTCAAAAACTGCGTATAAGCGGCTTCCTGAAACACTGACTCATTTCATAGCGTTGGTTGTTGGTCTGCCGGTCGTATTTTTAGTTCCAAATGGCTGAATTGCTTTGTATTGCGCTTGCGACACGTTCGCAACCATCTATTCCGTTTCTGAAAGCCTCAAATCAAGGGTGTCAAGTTGAGAATCTCTCTAGAAATGCGCTCTATTAATTCACTTTCAGCGCCAATTGACGGCTCTGTTTGCTCTTCTGTTCGATCTGCCCCTCGAGCATCCCTAAAACGAAGACCTTCTAGTTTGTGTAAACAGTCAAATGACGTCGTTTCGACTGTTTATCGCGCAAGGAAGTCGGCGTTTCTATTCATGGAAATTGCGCTCCCCAGGGGCTCCAATTAGAAATTCTGAACTTTTTGTTTTTTTGCTTTTTGGTCAAATTCCAAGTGGCGCTCGTGCTTTGTCGTCTTATTAGCGCGCGCGTCACCTAGCGACCGTGTTGCGCTCTGATTTTCAGCCCATTTTATAGCATGATTTGACGATTTCAGGCACTGCCACGCGCCAAAATGAGGATATCAACAGCTGTTTTGCTCTTTCTAGCCTCTCTACTCCCTCTAACAGTGGTCAGTGACCGAAACTAAGCCTGCAAACTCTAAAATTTCGCATTTCAGGCCTCAAACGTCTCAATAGCCGTCGTAGGGAGCGGGATTTGCGGGACTCGCAGCAGTCGGACGTCTCCGCGAGCTCGGCTTCACTGACATTACCGTATTCGAGGGTTCCGGCCGCTATGGCGGGCGCGTTCATTCCGATTCCGTACGGGAACGGACGAATGCAGCAAGGCGCGCAATGGGTCAACGGCAAGAACAACGCGATCTACCAGATAGCCGAGAAGTTGGGCTTGATTGTGGGCGAGCAGGCGGATGACGACGTTTTCGACTCGGCGGAGATCTTTGCGGGAAAATGCGGAATGACCGAGTGAGTTTGATGACGTCGTTTGGCGTTGTTTTGTTTGCTTGACGCGGAAATTGGTCTAATGAGAGTGTTCGAGCAAGAGTCGCCTTGTTGAAAACTGAACTTTGAAATTCTCAACTTGACACCTCAGATTTTCGGAGCTTTAATTGACGTATTTTTGCATTTTTTGCACTAATTTTCGTAAAGAATTTGGCGCTTGTTTAACTCAAAAATCAACCTGATGTCGTGACAACGAATAACTATTGCCGCTTCGTTAAAATACTCAAATTCTTAGAAATTTTGAAATTCTCAACTTGACACCTTAGAGTTTCAATGCCTTTTTTGACTAATTTTACAATGCATCTGGCATTGTTTTGCTTACCTCTTACGACTCTTACCATTGATTCTCAACCTCAAAAATGACCTTTTAACTATACTCGCTTCGTTAAAACATTCAAATTTTGAAATTCTCAACTTGACACCTCTCATATTCAGAGCGCTAATCGAAGAATTCTACGAGTTTGCCGATCCTTTCGAAGACAAATACACCACCCACGTTGCGAACGACGCAACGCTATACAACATCAGCATCCACAACCTCTACGAACAAGAATACAGCGCCTTTTCAACCAAAAAGAAGCGGTCCCGCAACGAACTGAACCTCCTGGACGCGCTGAGTCGCTTCTATCGCGGATACTTTGAAGGCGAATGGGGCGCGTTCAAAGACCTCGCCATGGCCAACTTTGATCAGTGGGACGATGAGGAGAACGAGCTGAAAGCGTACGTTCTGAACTCTACCGGCTACTACGGTATCACTGAGTATCTGAAACAGTTTGTTCCCGACGAGTTCATCAAGTTCAATCATACTGTAAGGAGGATTGACTACTCTGGTGCGATAGCGCGCTCAAACAAGCCTAAAATGGTTAATTTTAGGCGAAAAAACGAGGATCATGATCGAAAACGGCTCAGAGCTCGCGTTTTATCCCAAAAAATTTGACTACGTGATCGTGACCTCCTCGCTGGGTCACCTGAAGAAGCACGCGAGGTCTCTGTTCAAACCTGAGCTGCCGAAGAAAAAACTCGCGGCAATTGACAAGTTGGGTTACGGTAATCTCCTGAAAATCGATCTGATCTACGAGGAGCCCTGGTGGAGCGCCTTCAACGACTCCACAATCACCACTCTGAGGGTGAAAGGATGCTCGAACGCTCCTTCCCTCATGAACCATTTCCACTCATTTGATCCGCTGGAATGGGCTGATAACGTAAGCCTAAAACTACCGTATACCGAGCTATGTAACCTCCTGTTTCAGGTCCTGATAGCCTGGGTCTCTGGCGACGGTCCCCAAATGATCGACAACGTTCCTGACGATCTCCTCGCCAAGATGATCACCTTCCACCTTCGCGAATCCCTCCAGAACGACAACATTCCGCCGCCTAAGCAGCTCGTCCGTGAGCACTGGGTCTCCAACGATCTCTTCCTCGGCGCCTACTCCTACATCAGCCCCCAAGCCGCAGCGCTTCCCGACGAGGCGTACGCTCGCGTCGCGCGCCCGGTCTACTCGCAGCGGAAACCGCGCGTTTTCTTTGCCGGCGAGGCAACTCACTCACTTATGTATCAGACTACGGTAGGCGCGTATGATAGCGGCCGCCGTGAAGCAACCAGGATTCATGCAGATGTGCTCAAACGTCACTTGTGATTTGGAATTTCACTTAATTGGAAGATTTGAAGTGCCTTAATAAAGATTAATTTATGAAGAGAACGGAATGTGTTTGGAAAATTCGCATTAGGGCCAGCGTAGAGTCAGTTGGCATAACAAGAGGAACGCAATCTAGAAAAGTTGAGGTAGCTAATGTAATGATGCTAGTCAAAAGGAGGTTGATGAGGATTGTTGGATTTAAATTCAACGTTTTCAACACGATCCGCACTGCGTTTTAAGGACCGCTAGAACAACCAATTTTCATTCACAATGTTGCACAATACAAAGACAATTTGGGTCTAAGATTTTGGTATCTGGCTAACCTGACGCGTGGCCGTAACGCCCTTAAGTATCGTTCTTTGCTAACCATACCGTACATATCTGCCTTAGGCATGGGTCAAAGCGCAAAGGCTGCATTGCTTAAACTGGCGTGCGTGGAATGCTTCACACGTTCGCAATGCTTCCATGCAGTATTAAAACATAAATGTTGGCGTCTTTGTTGCATCCGCAACGATGCAGTACGTGCCGTACGATTTCTGCCTCTCCATCGTCGATTCTCTGAAGGATCCTTCAAGTCTGAAAGACGTTTTCGCAAACCGAACCTGGCGAGCAGCAATCAATAGCATCTTGACGCACCGCGTAGATTGCAGCTTTGCTATCCGCAAATCGATTGTAGATGACTGGGAATACGCGATTTCAGCTAGCAACCGTCAGAACTTCACGCTCCAGGAACTTCAGGATCTCGACAAGCATCTTCGCGTCACTGAAATTGAGATTCAGGGAAGTTCCACAGTGGTAAACAAGGGGTATTCATTTGAGGAAATCACCCAGATCGTCATAGGGATCCTTCCTTTCGTCTCATTTGCCGATTTTTACTTTGGACACTTTGATGGGGACGCAGAATTGCTCCAAATATGCTCCTCTTTTGCGGATTCCTCGCTCCGCAGCCTCACTGTCAGCAGCGTAGAAGGAAGCGAGATTCTCCGACAATTCATTCGCGGTCATCTCCGCTCGGAGAGCCTGAAACGAGTGCATCTAACAGCCAACAATCGATACAGTCCGCAGACAGATGAAGCAGACTCCACGCGGCAGTCGAAGAATACCTCCTCACAAAGTCGTTTCAAAACGTTCATGTTGATTTGGGCGTCAGCATCGAGAAGACCTTCTTCGATCGGCTTTTCAAGAAACGAATCACCGAGCAATCGTGCTCATTGCATGCAAAATGCAATTTTAGAGCGAAGGCGCTGATTGTGATCGGGGGAAAGAACGTTGGTTTGCAATCTTGCAGCAAAAGTGCAGTTGAATGGCAAAGAGTAGATCGAGTGAAGATCCGAGTCGGTTTCTTGGAAAACGGATTTGCAACAATGAATTTTGGACGCGATTCTCAATAACAGTCTTGATTTGTTGCTTTGCTCGGTCCCTGTGTCTTGAGCCGTTAGCTAAACTTGAAAAATCATTCCGAGACCAACGTCTACTGTAAAAGGTGCTAACACCGCTGCATCGTTTCGTCACGTGGTGAGAAACGATTCGCATAAACGAGTATAAAAAACGCAAATTTGGCGCCTTTGCGCATCCACAGCGATGGAGTACGTGCCCTACGACTTTTTGCTTCTCGGTCGTCTCCTCTTTGAGGGATCCAACAGGCCTGCAAGACATTTTCTCAAAACAGAACCTGGCGTGCAGCGATCGCAAATGACAACGAAAAACCGCGTCAATTTCTTTGTTTATTATTACAACGGATTCTGGAATTTACGCGTTTAGACGGAGAAACAGCGACCAGGAGAGCGTATTGACGTTCGAGGAAATCCAGAAAATCGACAAAAAACACCTGCGCGTCTGCGTCGTTCAGCTGCTCAGTTGTCCCGCAACGAACATTCCGACTTCTTTCGAGGAGATCACCACAATGGTTGAATACATCCTTCCTTCCATGCATTTGGCCAATCTTCATCTAGAGTGCTTCTTTGGCGATGACCAAAATTTTCAAAGTGAGCCGCTCTGTTCACGGATTGCTTCGCTCTACAGCATTTACAGGTTGTAAATGTACGCCAGGACTTCTTCTTCCTTACCTTTTCTAAGGAGTCATCTCCAAGCGGATCATCTCAAAAGCGTGAGCCTTACGGGTAGAGACGAAGCCCCATGGTGGACGTTGCAGTTATACAGTACCTCTTGGAAAAGTCGTTCGAGTACGTGCGCATTGATGTGGGTTGGGCCATAAAAAAGGGAGCTATTCGAGGTGCTCTTTGAGAAGCCGCTCACGGAGAAGCGTAGCTTGCTTGAATGGCACGGTTTTTTCCTGACAAAGGAGGAGATGGAAAACTTCAAGAAATCGGCCTTGCATTCGACAAGCAACGATGAGATTGTTTGGCGAAAGGAGGACGGCGAGATCCGGATGGAATTTTTTGGCGATGGATTTAGGAAAATGACGTTTGAACCCGATTCGTGCAAATAATCTTCTTGTGTTCAAACGCGATTTCTGTGTAAAATAAAAGGAATGACGTTGTCGCTGTCAGCAGAATCACGTTTACGCGTGCCTCACAATTGTTGCTTTAGACTTTGGTGATGCCAACGCTTGCACCGCTACAGTGCTCTTCTCCCCTC
>MQUG01004411.1:0-30121 GCA_007213375.1 Steinernema feltiae | reverse complement strand
AATCGATCGAGTTTCTGGAGTTTAGCCTCGATTTCTGCGCTTGTCGTTGGCATTTCTCCGCAGATCTCGAGCTCCTTTCTCTCCACAAATTTCGTGAATTGATTGATGAGAATCATCTTGCGGAGACTTTGCGCGCGCTTCTCCTTTGACCATTTTCTGAACTTCGCAGAGGTCATGTCGATTAGGTCATCCATGATTCTGGCGGCTTGGATTTCGGCTTCGATCAGTGCGGACTCCATGTTGCTGTTTGTTGCTTCTCAAGTGCTTTTCGAGAGCCTTAAATGGACAGAAAGCGATGCTCTATTGCATTGGTTGCATCGCTTTGTTCTTGAGCAACCCGATCGAATGTCCTGTTTGTGTTTCGGAAACATGTTGCCGCATGAAGTACGTTGTGGAAGTACACATTTGCATAGACATTGGAAATGACGCGACCGGGCATTCCTCGAAGATTGCGACCAGCTAGGAGCGTCTCGTTGTAGCAAAATTGAGAGGCGACTCCTTCGAAGAAGATGACGGCAACGGCATTCATAATTGAGCGGTTTGTTAATGTAAGTATCCCGAATGTTAAAGCGTATTTATAAGCTAGAAGTTCGCTGGAAGCAATGCGCAAAACTGCAATGCAATCCGAATCCAGGCTATTGTAGGTGGTCACGCGAAAGCCGCCTAAGACGCCAGACTACAATGCAATTTAATTTTTTTCTTAAATTTAATAAAATTACAATCAGACAGCCAATTTTTTCTCATTAGTAACGTTTCAGGTCCTCACAGTCACTTGCACATGTCGTAAATGTTCTTGCATCCCTCGTCCGCGTGTTTTCCTTCCTTCATTTGCTCGAAAATCTTCTCGATCAGCTTCTTGACCATCTCTTTGCAGTCTTTCAGCTCGCCACAGCCCATCGTCAAGATTGCCTCTTCAATGTCTTCCGTGCTCATTCCATGAGAACGGAACTTTTCAATACCCTGAAAGTGTGAAAGTGTTGATCATTTAGCGTCCTAGAGATTACACACTCACCGCATACACGTTCTTGCACGCGGTGCAGCTTGAATCGGAGCCGCGAAGCAGAGTTGCTGGTCTGGCGGACATGGCGGACACTGACCAGGAGATGGAGAGACAGATAAGCAGGACGAGTACCTTCATCGCGAACTAAGAAAACTGAATTTTGCTTGAATTGATTGTAGTATTATAGGAGTTTATGACGAAAACGAAAACAACATTTAGAGATTAGAGCTGAAGTGATCCACGATCTAAAATCTGTTTGTCGAATAATTAAACAAGGACAGCGAATCGAGTGATTACAAAGGCTTAACATGATTCCCATTGCAAAGCACTGCTTCGAGGCGAAAACAGCGATTAGCGAAAGATTTGATGACATTTGTGATCGTAATCATTCCCCTCATTCGGTAATCTGCACTCGCGCATCTCACTGCCACCAGCGCTGATTTGCAAACCGTTGCTATCAACGAGGCATTCTCGAGTCTCTTTTACTTTACCAAATATCAAAGCGAAACGTCGCAGCATCGCCAATAGTGTTAGTGTCAACACATTATTATCAAAGCACTAACATTTAAGACAATCAGAAATATGAGTTTTTGGCTTCTGAAATCGCACTGTGATAGACTTTCCTAGCTTGTTTCCATTCTTCCTCCACGTCCTTGCTCATTTTCAGGCCAGCGTGCTCTTTCCCAGATGCCGATACAGATTTGCTAACCGTTCGCTTCGTTCCCTGCATTCGCTAACCGGACAAGCAAGCTGCAGTTTCATATGAGCCGCAACGTGATCTCTCTGGCCTGTCGCGGAAGGGCACTATTACAGATTCGACTTCCCAATCAAAACTCGACTGCCCATGGATTGTCCCGAGACTGCCCACGCCCATTGTGCTCTATGAAGCCCATCGTTGTCCACCGACTGCCCATAGAACACCGCCGCCGAGCCGCGGCGGCGTTCCGCTATCGGCCTCCCTAGGGGCTTATCTTCATTGCAGCAAACAAACTCAAAGAAGTCATTCTTGATAACGCAATGTGTCCGTTGTGTCAGCTGCGATGAAAAGAAGATGGTTGCTTGCATTTACATTTATGTTTTACGATTACATGATGATAAACAAATTAAATGTTAGTGGCGACGGCTTGGACGACGACGGCGATGGATGTTCTGGCGGCGAGCGGGGCGAGAGGACAAGTTGTTTTGAGTACGATGTTGATGGCGGCGATTACTGTTTTGATTGTGGCGGTAGGGGCGCGAGAAGCGGCTCGGAGTTCCTTCGCGGTCGCAACCCTTCACGTGGAACACGTAACTGTGGTCTGCACCAAAAATTAGCTCAATTAGCTCAATTTAAGAAATTACCGTGGCGATTAGGCCGATAGGCAAATTTCGGGTTCGTTTCGAACTCCTCATTGTCGTCTTCCTCCACATCGAACTCTTCGTTCCATTCCGCTACGTGGTAGTCCATCTCGGACCACGAGTCGACCTTCGCGAAGCTGCGGCTCAAGTGCTTCGCGATTGCCGGAATGGTGCTTCTCGCAGCACCTAGAAGGAGTGTCGGCACAAGGCCGGAAACGCGAAGGATATAAAGTCGCCCCAACCTTTATGATTACGACTAACAACAAGAAACATACTATTTGTAACCAGAGGCAAACAACCGGTAAACACAAAACATTTAATATCGATTAATCAAAGCAACAGTCAACAACTCCAACTGCATTCTGCTTAACACCACATTAAAACAATCAAAAAATAATTCTCTGGCTTCTGCTGCCGCACAAAGACACACGCTCCTAGCTTTCTTCAACTTTT
Organism: Steinernema feltiae; assembly: GCA_007213375.1. Classification (NCBI taxonomy): domain Eukaryota; kingdom Metazoa; phylum Nematoda; class Chromadorea; order Rhabditida; family Steinernematidae; genus Steinernema; species Steinernema feltiae. The sequence goes on along the minus strand of MQUG01004411.1, from coordinate 27,330 downwards.
TCTTAATTGCTTGACTCATAGGAGGATGAGAGATCCGCAGATGGTCATACATCTTCGCTAACTCGTATCGTTTGTTGCATCGATCAACGGGACAAGAAAGCTCTAGGTTCAAATGAGCCGCAATGTGATTTTCCTGTCCTTTCGAAGTAGTCACATATGCTCTACACATCTTGCACTTGTTGTTCACCAGCTGGAAGACTTCCCTGATGGTCGCTTTTGGAAGAATTTTCGCTCGAATTTCTTGGCATTCGCAAAGAGTTTCGCTCGCTCGCTCTCTGCGCGTTCTTTCATGGCTTGTGGAAGCTTTTGAAACTTGACTTTGTGACTGCGTGGGATATGGTAGGTTCTCAAGCCCTCCGGATGAAAAAGCTTCGTGCATCCATCGAACGGGCAGCTAACTTTAGATTTCTTGTGCACAATGATATGCCTCAAACGATCTATGCGTTCTCCGCGGATCTCCTTCTGACAATTCGCACATTCCCAAACGGCTTTGCGCTTCCAAACAGGCTGAGTGGGTGTGTATCTCAATGGGCACGTATCTTCACCATCTGACAACTCCAGTCCGTTCGGGTCGTCATTTTCATTCTCGTTTGGACGCAATGCGGCCTGCAAACAGAAAGTTAAAACTTGTTGCCTAAAATTAGCAAGACGCTTACATTTTCACTCGCAATTTTGCCATTATCGTCTTCAGTGCCGTCCGAGTCCAAACAAACGAAATCATCGTCTTCCTCACCAGCGGAGTCGGATTCACTGCTCTCCGACGGCTCTCTCTCACGCAGAAGTCGCATTTCTTTGACCAAGAGCTTCATCGTCCCGTTTTCGGTCTTCACTTTTCGAATTTCGGCCATTAACTGAAATTCCAACATTTACTTCAGGAATCGACCGACGAATAAGCTACCTTTTCATTCTGGGCCTGCAGAGCTACGTTTCGCTCCTTCAGAACAGCGCAATCGCACGCATGGCTAGTCATTCCAATGTATCTGCAGTTACACCTGTAACAATGTGCAAATTACCAAATTATAGAAGACAACGAGCACACTCAAAATATGGTGAACACAAAAAGCGACCAAGTGCGTGATTTGCGACAATACAGCAATTTCGCCCATCAGAGAATTCGAAATTGTTCAAATGCAACCGCAGGTCAATCAAGTCGAGATCAACAAACAACAACATAGTTCCACAAAACAAATGGGGGATTTCGTGTCCGGTGTGCATAGATGCGCCGCCAAGAAGAGAAGGGAAGACGGAATGAATCAAGATAAGATAACTGTTTAATTATCATGGAAATCGGTGTTTGTTCGTAGACCGAACGAAATTGATTTTATTTGTCCTGACACGAAATTAACGTTATTATTTATTTAAATCGTCACTCGACAATGTGCATTGAATGATTTTACTTGAATTTGTGCGCGAACCGCTTGAACTTCTTATTGCTCTGAGCACGCGTAATGTTTAATTGAATTCTTGCTTGCAGATAAATCAAAATGTCCACCCAAACGTGCCAGTGTGCAGTTCTGAAGGGCAGAGTCGAATCTCTGACGTCAGCCAACACAACGGTAATTTGCCTGTTTGTTTATTTGTTTGCAATTCGAGAAATTTTATTTTTTTCAGTATAGGATGAAAATCCGGAAGCTGCTGATCGAAAATGGGACGTTGCGGCTGCTAATCGAACAATTAACGTTTCGCGGGGGCTCGGATGCTGCTCAAAGGAAAATAAGGGAATGGTCAGCGCAGAGGACAATGGGAATCCCACTTTTGAGTCGTATTACAACGTAAGCGAATTAATTGAAACGTTCTCTACATTATGTTTGCAGGAAACCACCGATCAAAGAGCTGTTGGCGTGTTAAACGCAACTGAATACGAGGAGGGCGTATACGACGACAGCATTCAATTTGGTGATGAAACGGAAGATGCAGACATCTGCCACTATGAAGAAGATGAGGAAGAAGATCCTCCATGGGAGAGCGAACCGTCGGGAAGCAGCACAACGAATTGCGTGGATGAAGAAGACCGTGGTGTCATCAACTTGGACGGTCCAGAAGATGAAGACGGGTCGAGCTGAAGATGGTTAATGGTGTCTTCCATATGGCGGAGGACGTCAGTCCTGCTTCTCAGGCGTACGACAATGTAAGCGCCTTGTTAATTCCAACAAGCTCTACCTATATGTATTTAGTCATCATTGCGTGACTCGAACAGATCCTGACGAAGACAGTGTGAGGCGCCCGACAACTCTCTTTGGTCACTGGACTGTTCGTGGAAATGCGCGCTTTGCAATAAGAATATCCGCGGACACCGTCGTCATCGCTTGAAACACATCGTTACGCACAAGAAATTCAAATTCAGCTGTCCATTTGATGGATGCGCTGCACTTTTAAACTTCTGGAGTTTCAAAGACAGCCACGTTTCACGCCGTCACCACGTTGAGTATGAAAACCTCTCCGTAACCATGAAACAACACGTGGAGGACGAGCGAGCGAAATTAGTCGCAAAAGCCCAGGAGTTTGAACGAGAAGTCTTCCCAGAGAAGAACCTCTGCGATGCCGACCGATTCAAGAACGACAAGTGCAAGGTGTGTTCAGCGAAGGTCCTTACACATTACGGCCAGACATTCCACATTGCGGCTCATTTGAACCTACAGCTTTCTTGTCCTGTTGATGGATGCAACAACCGATACGAGTTAACAAAGATCTATCAGCATTTGCGCTTCTCTCATCCTCCGATGAGTCAAGCAATTAAGAAAAAGTTGAAGGAAGCTAGGAGCGTGTGTCACTGTGCGGCAGCAGAAGCCAGAGAATTATTTTTTTGATTGTTTTAATGTGTGTTAAGCAGAATGCAGTTCGAGTTGTTGCCTGTTGCTTTGATTAATCGATATTAAATGTTTTGTGTTTACCGGTTGTTTGCCTCTGGTTATAAGTGTGTTTCTTGTTGCTTATCGTAATCGGAAAGGTTCTGTACCCGTAATATACGCCATAAGAAGGCGTGTGAACTCGTCGTCACACCTTATATAATGTGCGAAATCAGTGCATAATTCAAACGTTCTCGGCATGATCGGCATTTACCGTCAAGTTTTAATCTAATCTACATTCAGATTCACCGAAATGCTACCCGCTGGATGCTCATGTGTAATCCTAAAAAAGCGAAACGAATTGCTAAAATGCGCGAATGAACTGGTATTTTGTCCATCCGATCGTTCAAGTAAATTATGGAAATTTTAGTTGATAGCGGAGAATCGGAGACTGAAAGTCGAAGTTGGAACGTTCAGGCTGCTAATCAGCCAAATGAGGGATCTCAGAGAGAGGGAGACGCCGGAGAGCAGCGAAACGGAGTCAGAAGGCGAAGATGGAGACGACGATTGCAGTCGTGAAATTCAAGTGGACACGAATCCTCTTGTTCCTCAGACGTCTCAGAAAGTCAGCAATTTAAGCGCAGAAACGGTCTCGTTTGACTCTGCTGTCTCTGACTCAAATGACGCAATGCAAGAAGATCCTCCTCTGATGTCAGGACATGTTAGTGAACACGTACATATAATGCTAAAAAATTTGCGTTTTTTAGGCTTCTCTTCGCCAAAACATCCATAGTAACCCTCATGCTGACCAGGACGAAGAGGAAACTCAGCCCGTTGACACCCGTACTGTTGACACTCCTCAAAAAGTAGTCCATTTTCTTGTTGCATGTAATACCGCGACTATTGTAGGCTAATATCAATCGCACCGTTGCAGAAAGTGAAAACGAAACGGATGATGAATATAGTTTGGAGTCTTCCGACGATCGCGATCAAGATGACGTGCGCGACGAATCCATTTTGAGAGCGTACGGCTTTTGGAAATGCGCGCATTGCCAGAAGAAGATCCGCGGAGACCGCCGCGATCGTTTGAAGCACATCGCCGTGCACAAGAATTTCAAACTGCGCTGTCCGATCAACGGGTGCGATGCGCTTTTGGTCCACCAACGCATCAACGCTCATATCCTCGACTGTCACCGCATAAAGTTTGACAAACTGAAGAAGGCGCAGATCGCGCACCTGCGGATGGAACGAGAGGAACAATTGAAGAAATCCGAGAAATTCGAGAGCGAATTCTTCCCCACGGAGAACGCAGGCGACGCCTTCAAAAAGTCGCTCAACTTTTGCAAGAAATGCGACCTGGAGCTCACCACTGTCCGCGGCAAAATCAAACACATCGGAGCGCATTTGCAAGTGAAAATCCGGTGTCCGGTAAGAGAATGCGATCGGCTGAGCTCGTTGAATCATGTCTACGTCCATTTGGCGCGATTCCACAAATTGAACAGCTCGCAGCTGAGCCGAGAGATGCAGGAGGAGTTGAAGGACTCCAGGAAGATGTACATGAAAGCAGTGGATGACGTAAACATGAGTATTTTGATTGTTTTGCAAAAATTTGAAATAAACCCGCTATTAGCTTGCTCTTTCTGCGCACTTGAATCAGTGAGACTTTCACAAAACCGGCTTAATAATAATATTATTATAATAATATAATAATAGCACGAAGTTTAATCGTCGTCTCCATCTTCGCCTTCTGACTCCGTTTCGCTGCTCTCCGGCGTCTCCCTCTCTCTGAGATCCCTCATTTGGCTGATTAACAGTCTGAACGTTCCAACTTCCAGTCTCAGCCTCCGATTCTCCGCTATCAACTAAAATTTCCATAATTTACTTGAACGATCGATGGACAAAATACCAGTTCATTCGCGCATTTTAGGTCGTCGGGCGCCTCACACTGATCTTCGTCAACGGATCTGTTCGAGTCACTCAATGATGACTAAATACATATTGGTAGAGCTTGTTGGAATTACCAAGGCGCTTACATTGTCGTACGCCTGAGAAGCAGGACTGACGTCATCCGCCATATGGAAGACACCATTAACCATCTTCAGCTCGATCGCCGTCTTCATCTTCCGGACCGTCAAAGTTGATGACACCACGGTCTTCTTCGACCGACGAAATTGGTTTTGCTGTCCTCTGCCGGTTTGCTCTCCCACGGAGGACCGATTCCCGAAATAAATGGCCTGTACTTCCCATTTTCAACGGCGTCATCTTTTTGTTGGTGAACCACTTGCAAACAGCTGGAAAACTCTTCTTCCTCTTCTTCTTCATAGTGGCAGATGTCTGCATCTTCCGTTTCATCACCAAATTGAATGCTGTCGTCGTATACGTCCTCCTCGTATTCAGTTGCGTTTAGCACGCCAACAGCTCTTTGATCGGTGGTTTCCTGCAAACATAATGTAGAGAACGTTTCAATTAATTCGCTTACGTTGTAATACGACTCAAAAGTGGGATTCCCATTGTCCTCTGCGCTGACCATTCCTTATTTTCCTTTTGAGCAGCATCCGAGCCCCCGCGAAACGTTAATTGTTCGATTAGCAGCCGCAACGTCCCATTTTCGATTAGCAGCTTCCGGATTTTCATCCGATACTGAGAAAACAAAATTTCCTTGAATTGCAAACAAACAAACAAACAGCAAATTACCGTTGTGTTGGCTGACGTCAAAGATTCGACTCTGCCCTCAAGAACTGCACACTGACACGTTTGGGTGGACATTTTGATTTATCTGAATTCAGCAAGAATTGAATTGAAGATTACGCGTGCTCAAAGCTAAGAAGTTCAGGAGGTACGCGCACAAATTAAAGTTCAATCCACATTTTCGAGTGTCCGACGATTTAATAACGTTAATTTCATTTCAGGACCAAAAACATCAAATTCGAACGGTCTGCGAACAAACACTGATATCCCAATCCCTCTTATAAACCAATCGTTGCGAGACCCATAACAATCAAATTTCAATGAACCTTATTGTCGAATCGGAATCGAACGTCACTTTGTAATGTTCGCATGTTCGAACGCGCGCATTGGAATGTTGCTGACAGCGCTTGGCGTTGTCAACGTATCGGACCTATTGTTTATTGATGAGCAGGCAAATCGTTGCGAGACCGACAAGCGCTGACCTACATTTACAAATAAAAACAATAAAACATTTAATTGATAATCAGGCAAATCGCTTCGAGACCCACTAGCACTGACCTACTTTTACAATTGAAAACACCGACTTTGGTTTATAAGAGGGATGGGGACCCGTTGGAAGTAAATTTGGGCGAAATTCCTGATTCGACTGCCAAAGAGACTCAATGATAGTCCACAGACTGTTGTTCTCGTTCCAAGCGGCGGCAGAAATCCGCTAGGGAAGTTCCGAAGAAACTCACCAGCTGCAATCGGAGACTGACGCCGACCATGTTGAATCTCCGTCTCCATCGCGCTCTGCGTCAGATGATTTCACAATTACTGCTCTTTCTGCGTTTCGCGACGTCGCGTTAAGAGTCATCGCGTACAAGGAAAGCACTTCCGTGCGGAATTCGAGAGGTCCAGCGCGCAGTCGAGCGCGCAATGAACAGCGCCAAGTGGTTCGATCGTCAAAGAGAGGCGCAATCAGCGGGATGTCTTCAGCAAATCGGGAATCGTGGACCTTGGACTCTGACTTGGACTTGGACTCTGACACGTGGAGGCTTCGTTACGACGCGTTTTCGTAGGGACGGTCACTGAGTTAGTGCAGGACGTGATCGAGAAGATTACAAAGAAGGCCATAAGGAAGAAAATCAAACCTGGTCAACTTGGTGCTGGCCGTAAAGGCTAAAATTCTGTATAATCATTTGTGACTTTGTAATATTTTCAATAAAATTTTGATGCAGTCTCTGGGCACGTTGGGCAGCCTGGGCAGTTTCTGGACAGTTCCACACTATTGGGTTCATTGGCCAAAAATCATCACAAATGCAAATCAAACCAGCACAAACAGAGTCTTGTAATAGCTTTTCGGATTTATCAAGCAGTAAATCGCCGCGCCTCCTTCTGCGCTCCTGAGGATAAGAACGTTAGACTGCGCGCGCTTAAAATACGAGAACGACGACCAGAGATTGAACGGTGGGGCTTCGATCAACCGACTCTTGAATTGCGGGTAGTATAAACCGAAGGAGCGTAGTTCTTCTTTGGTGCACTTTGTGAAACCGAGTTCCCGATCCAGAGTCACTTTCTCTTTACAGACAACAACTTTTCCCGCCATTTCTGACGCATCTTCTCTCCACGCAGCTAGCAATTTCGTCAAGCTTGGCTCCGGTCTAACATGAAAAACAGCCTCATAGAACTGTTCTTGTTTCAATAGCTCCACCAGCTGGTTTATGGCTTCATCGCTGATTTTGCTGCCTACCATAAACTTGACTTCGTTTAACGTCTTCTTCTGGATCAGCGATTGCGGAATTCTTGGAATATCGGCGGTCACGTTTAAAAAAGAACAAAATTGAATCGAGTCGAGCAATTTCTCAAGTTCTTTGCTTAATTTCGCGGTTTTCAAACAGAGGAAAACTCGTTTGCCTTTCGTGGCCGCCGAAAGCTCTTCCAACGCTGCAGGGTCGGTGGAATAATCGCCGCTGTCGGCAGAAACGGTAACCGCTGTATAGAAGTGATGCATTCTGCTGGCTTTCTTGAATTTGACAAAATTTCCCTGTAGTCCTTTGAAGTAACTGTAATATTCGCCGTCGTGAAACTGGCCGTTTCTCATTGCAACGCAATGACGCGCCGTCTTGTCGATAACGTCAGCACCAACGGCAGCGAAGCGTCCGGAAAGGTTCCGACAGGCGGACATTGACTTGTCGCTAAACTCGCGACAGATTCTTTCGTAGAAAACGATGGGAACGTCATTCATTGTTGTGTCACAAAAATTAGACTTGATTTCTAAACTCAATTATCGCTTAAATGACCGAAAATGCGATGCAACTTGATTCCGAGGCTTCGCTTTAGCCCGGTTATACTGTAGCTGTCTCAGGCTTAATCCTATGAGATGCCATAGGTTTGCCTTCTTAGGCTTAACCATTACGATGTCCGAAATGGCTGAGATGACAGGTTAGATCTCGCTTCGCTTGGTTCAGCGCTCAAAATTCAATCAAGATATTGGAATAGCGATGCTTTTTTGAAAAAGCAATGCATCAAAGCCCATTTATGTCCTGTATTTTGCATCTACCCCGAGCCTTAACGCGGAAAATGACTCTCGAACTAAACGAACCTGCTGCCAAGCGCTTCAAGAGCCTCGAGGACCAAATTGGTAATTTGGAAAAGTCAAGCAGCGCGTTTGCCGCAAAACTCGCCGCTTTCTGTCGAACGCATCGCGCTGAACCTCAAATCGACCTGGAAAGTGAGGAATCTGACCATGGAGGTGACGATTACGACGCGGACAACGAGTCAGGAGATGATGCTGACACCGCGGAAACAGATTCGAGCTTTCAGAGGAAGGAAAAGCATCGTAGAAGCGCGAGAATCGCAGCTTCACGTCATAAGAAGTCCGCTAAACCCGTAAGCCGCGGCTCCAGCGATGAAGAAGACGATTCCGCAGCTGAATCCTCCGATGAAAGCGAGCTTGATATGGTGGATGCAAGGAGCAGAGTGGTCGACGTCTACGAGGCAATGCGCACGCGCATTGGCTCTTGGAAATGCACCGAATGCGAGAAGAAAATTTGCGGAAATCGCACCACACGACTGAAACACATCGCTGCGCACAAGAATTTCAAAGTGCGCTGTCCGATCAACGGCTGTAATGCCACGCAAACCGTCGACAGCCTGATCCACTGGCACATTCCACGCGACCACGAAATGACGGACGCCCTGAGAAGTCAGCTACGGATCGAACGAGGGAAAATCACCGCAAAATGCAAAGAATTCGAGCGGGAATTCTTCCCCGAGGAGAACTTTGAGGCGCAGAACGATTTCTGCAAAAAGTGCAACGCGAAGATGAGCTCCTATCAAGGCAAGAAAGACCACATCGGGAGCCATTTGCGACTGACAATTCCTTGTCCTGTACGTGGGTGCACGAGACGCTATGTGACCGGAACTCTCACCGATCATTTGCGACGATTTCACAAAAAGAAACTTTCCGAATTGAGCGGAAAAACGAGGAGAAAATTCGACAAATCGAGGAAGGTTTTCTTGAAGGCTGTGAACAAGGTGCAACACGAGTTCTTTTGACGCCACTGTAGAGTACTGTACTGCATTTCAAAATTCAAACTGTTAGTGCCTGATGCTCTTATCATGAATTAGGTGGAAACGGTATCTGTGCAAATAAATCAGACGTCTAATAATAAAGTTTGCACTTTTGACCTGGTCACGTGGGTTGTTTTATCGCTAAGCGCAGGGAGCGCTTAGGCTTCCATGCGGTTTGTTGAACTTGAGAACCGAAATTCCTACAATTTATGCTTCAAGCTTAAGAAAAACGAATATCTCTGACTATTTCTTGAGCCTCTGTGATTCGAACGGCTTGGTTTAAGCAAAAGAATGCATATTCCGAGGCTCTACATCTTAGGCGGCTAATAACCTTAACCACTACGATGTTAGCTGTTAGCACTGCTTCTCATGGCCGGTCTAGCTCTATAAGCGCCTCCGCTCTAGATAACGACAATTGAACGCAAGTTGAGAATTGATTGGAAAACTCACATGTTCGCCGAGCCCGCCAAAAAATTTGCAATGCAACCTCAGAATTTTGTATTGGTACTTCTATTCTTTTAAGCAAAGAAAGAACTTGCTCGGGTCATTAACATTAGCTGTTCGGGAGACGACGTGTACGCTAGCGTCGATATTTCTGTCTTCTTCCAGATACATCAGAATGACATCCTCGTCGTGCAGTTGTGCAGCTTTGAAAGCGCAAATCGAATTGTTGAAGGCGGCCAATGAAAGAGTAATTTGTCTGTCTGTCTGTAACCAACAGAATAATGAGTTCAGTTGCTGACGGAGAATCGAAAGTTGAAGATTGAAGTGGGGACATTTCGACTCCTGATCTCGCAGATGAGGGAACTCAGGGAGAGGGAGCTGTCGGAGAGCAGCGAAACGGAGTCAGAAGAAGAAGACGCCAATGGCTCTGAATCAGGCGTTCCTGACGGCGATTTAGAGGACGTTACTCACATAGATGTAGACGATCCTGCTCCTGAAGCTCCTGAAAACGTGAGCGGATTACATCTCGCGCCATAATTTTGTTCAGTTTACAGGCTAATTCTAATAAAATCCTCGATCGTGTTGATGTTGAAGAGAGCGAGAGGGAGCCAGTGCAAAGCAGCGAATCCAACTGCCAACAAACATCTTGACGACGAGGACGAAGAAGAAGAAGAGAGCGAGAGTGACGAACCATCGGAGTCCGACTATCGTGAAGACAAGAAATGCGGTCGTGTTCAGTTGATTTGGAATCGGATTGGCGCGTGGAAATGCAGCAAATGTGAGAAGACAGTTTCGAGGAGACCGCTACAGACGACTGAAGCACATTGTTTCTCACATGGACGTCAAGTTGAGTTGTCCGTTCGATGGCTGCAATGTTTCAGTGGCACCGAACAGCTTGACATGGCACATCACACGCTTCCATAAAATGACGAAAACGTTCAGCGAATTCGTACGGAGCGAGCTGGCAAAGTGTATAAAGAAGGCGAAAGAAATGGAAAGCGAATTCTTTCCACCCGGCAACCTTGAAAACGTTGAAGTGAACGAAATCTGCAAGAAATGCAACACAAAAGTGAATTCTCGAGGACTGCAACGAGATCACATCGCGACTCACTTGAATTTAACAATTCGCTGCCGGTAACCGGATGTAAGAAGCGATTTGTCGCAGGCAGAATGTATACTCATTTGGCGCGAAGGCACCAATTGAAGAGCTCAGAGTTTAGCGGTAAACTGAAGGAACGCTGGGACAAGGTGACAAAGCCCTACTCTGGAGCGGTGAGCAAAGCACAGCACGATTACTTTTGACTGGTCTGATTCTGAGTTTTTATAAATCTGTATTTCTTTGTTTGATTCGACTTTTCGAGTGATCAGCGGTTGAGAATGGACGCTTAAGCTTAGCTTAAGCAAAGCTTAGCTCACTGATCGGCGAAAAGACATTGTGATATGTTGGGTTTTGTTCTCCTCATATAGATTGTGTTAGTCAGCTTGATTGCGTGATCAAATGATCAAATTAATAAATGATAAAAATCAAAGAAATTTTGAGTTTAACACTGATTGGATCCTTCCCCTGTTCGGTCACATACACAGAGCACAGTTTGTATGATCAGCTGATTCAATTTCAGACTTTCTTAAGGCACAAGAGTGAGTTTGGTGACACCAACAAGCAACTGCGATGCCCTCTCTTCGCTCAGTTCTTTGATCCGCGAAAATGTGAGAAATTACTCACTGATATGCTCGCCTATTCTTCCTATAACTCGTATGTTCGGGCCAATCGATGATGGCAGTTTGGCGCTCCAGGAAACAAAACCCCAACGTTCGTTTTTCCTTTTTTGGCACAGAGTTTGGCAATATTGTACGAGTGACAACGATTTGGCTTTTTCTGATTCATCAAAATGGCGGAAGCGCCGTGCATCTGTGAAGCCTTGAAGGAGCAAAATGAAAAGGTAGTTTTTGAGTCTGTTTTTCAAGAAAACTATTGAATTCCAGTTGATCGCAGAAGTTCAGAGACTCACGCTGGTGGCCGAGCAAGCAACGGCGACTATTACAACGGTCCGTTTGTCGCTCCGTCTGTCTGACATTCAAATAATTGGCGTTTCAGCTGCAAGCGGACAATGAGAAGCTCAGCACTGAAAACCAAGTTTTGACGTCTTTGTACGGGAACTGCGGTTCCTTCGAGGCGACGAGCCGTATCCGAGCCAACAGGATCTGGAAAACGCCATGGCCACATCGAACGGAGCTCAAATTCAGCATGGCCATCTGGATGCTCACTATCCGATTCCTGATCAATCAGCTATGGAGCCTGGACCGTCTAACAATGTATGCAACTGCAAAATTCCTACGTTCTCTAGTTTTCTGTTTGCAGTTCGTTCAAATCGTCGGGCCGACCAAGGAATGGCTGGACTTATTCCCCGAGAAGAAGCGAAAGAAGTTGGGCGATGAGTGCAAGAAATGCGGCGCCAAAGTGACCAACCGTCCAGAGTCAGGAAGTCCACATTGCGCATCATTTGAATTTGACAATCGTGTGCCCGATTCCTCGATGCGCTAGGCAGAGCACGATCGATATAATGTACCGACATATGCGGACAGAGCACAAAGCTCCGCTGCGCGCGGTTCTTGCGGACCAGTGGGACGAATCGAAGCGGGTTTATCAGAAGGCGGTTTCCGAAGCCAAAAGCTCGTTTTTCTGAGGTCCTGGGGAGGTATGGAAGCGCGTGGAAGTCGGTGTGATTTGATGTCTGTTGGTAAATTGTCGATAAATCTGTAAAGTTTAATTGCTTTGCACAACGCACATCTTGAGAATCTTGAGAATAGGATAACTCAAAGAGCCGCAGATGCGACGGTAATTTCTTTGATTTTATAGCGGACTATTTTTTTAAACTACACTTCATTCGGTCCATTGACGATCAGCGGCGTCACACATTTCGTTCAAAATCAACTGGAAATATCACACATTCAGTTCAGTTCTCCTTTTGCTTGGTTGCCGCGCATTTTAAAATTTCCCGCCAATTCGACATAAAACCGATCGTTTTCTCTCCTCACCGTAAACTGACGATCGTTCAAGTCTTTTTCTGCTTTCCAAATCACCGAAATGGCGCCTCCGATATGCAACAAGTGTTCAATTTGGAAGCGACAATACAGCCAGTTGAGGATTGCTAACGAAATGGTACGTGAAAGTGACGTTTTCAGAGAAAATCAAGAAAGAAAACTCTGTACTATCAATCCAAATCTGTTTTAGCGCTATTTACCCTTTGCACGACTGTTATTCACACTTAAAAAATCGAACAAAACCCTATTTTTTGTGTTAACTTAAAGAGCGTCACCAATTTTTAGTTAATTTAATTTGACAATTGATCCTTTACTTTCGCCAAGATCATTTTTCATGATTTCAGCATGTTTTGATAGCAGTCAACTTGGACAAAAATTCAATTCCAATGCCATCGGATTGCCAGAACTGTAAACGTACTGAATTTTGAGAGCTAATTACAACACGTTCGATAGACAAACTTAAGCGAAGCTCTGCTTATTCAGGCTGTGCTTATTTGTACCATTTTTAGTATTTTCCACCATTGATCCTAATCTATTTAATTCCGATCTTTTAAGTTGACCTGTGCCGTTAGGGCTGAAAAACAACACGATTTGTTGTGGTTTTGTACATGCAGTTTTATGCCGTATTTCAGCATTCAAAATTCACGCATTTTCGATCGCAAGAATGAGGAACGCCTCATTACTTCCATTTATACCAAATCCGCTTTGCAGAAAATGGTTCCCTTAATCAACATCGTTTAAAAACAACATTTGACTTGATTAGCATACAGTCTATAATCTCGATCTTTCAGCTCTATACCGAGAACAAAAGATTCCAAATGGAAGTTGCAACACTGCGCTTCTTAGTCTCTCAAATGAAGAATCTCCGCGAGAGAGAATCGCCGGTGAGCAGCGAGGCCGAGTCAGGCGGCGAGGAAGAGGAGCCCGAAGTGATCAGCCTGGATCGCCAATCCGATGGCGACAAATCAGAGCTGATTGACGAGGGAAACAATTTGGAACTGGCTGCAACAAGTGGGACCCCTTTGCCTGAGGTTCCGGAGACTTCTGAAAATGTAAGTCATTGATAAACGGTCTTAGTTTACTTATTGTCCTTAGACTAACGATGATATGATCACTGAAATGCCCGAATCGCCCTCAGACGTTCACAAAGAGAACAACGAAAACGATGAAAACGACAATGTGGAACGCATCCGCACACTTAGAACCCCGAGAACTGACAATCGCCAATCCAATTTAAAGAAAACCTGTAAAAAGTGCAATTCCCGGCTCTTCTCAACCAAAGGCCAACTTGAGCACATTGCCGGTCACTTGCGCATGAAGATTCGTTGTCCGATGGAAGGATGCGGCGAAACGTATCAGTCAGCCGCAATGTACAGCCATTTGGTCAAAACGCACAGGAAATCGGTGCGTTTCCTGGATGCGGCGCAGCAGAAGAGATTGCAGAAAGCCCAGCGGATCTATTACAAGAATGCGCAAAAAGTTTTGTACGACTTTTTCTGAATGCTTTACATTACGGAAAAGCATAAAATGTTTAATAAATTGCATCTACACAATTTTGCTTTGTTCTTGAATTTTGATTCAGTCTGCTTTTTCAAAGAACACTCAATAGAACACCAAATGTTTACATTTTGCGAAACACAACAAGTGCGCCGAAATCAGAAATCTAACTTTTTGGCTAAAAGGTGATGTGTGTTGAGCGTTGCGGAATGGTCTTATTTGCAGTTCTTACTTTGGTAATCAGTTGGCTTCGACGTGCGTTGAGCCAATGTTCCGTGTCCTTTCGGCTTTAAAAACCGTGTATGATAACAAAGGCTCATAATCACAACGCAGGCTAGAACCACATCAAAGCGAATAGATAAAGTTGAATTACGCCCGCAATTAGTAAAAAAAAACAAAAAACAAATTCCCTGAATTTTGGTTGAAAACAATTGGTTTTCAGTAACGGGAAAAACGCACGCTAAATGTTGCGTCGGGGAGTTTAATGATAAGGGTTATCTTGCTGCGAGTGTCAGCGTAGAGCACGGCGCTGTGCCGTTAACAATTGATAAGCATTTCATGGATCGATCGAAGTAGCGCTTCGCGTGTTGTGTGGGTAATCTGTCTTATTGCACATAGGATTTTGTCGTTTCAATGCGCAATATTCTAATTTGATATGATGTCGACAAGGAGCTTTGTGTCTTATCAAAATTAATCACAAATATTTTAACATATATTTCAGACATGCCATATAATCCTTACTTTGGCAAAACGCTGCTCAACTTTGAGAAAACGCATTTTGAAACTTTGAAAAACGACTTAGCATGGTGGAACTGTATCCATGACGCTGGCAAGTTGAAAGTTCGCACGGAAGAACAGGTTGTTGTATGTCAAGGCAGGAAGAGCAAAACGACCAGGACGGAAATACATGTCAGATCAACTACATTTGTAAAGTAATTTTTTCAAGGATTTAAGGCGTACATCACCCTTACAGTTGGAGAAGAAGAAGAACAAAGAAAGACGGTTTTTAAATTTGTAAACGAAGGAGATTACCCCGAAAAGTCAGTTTATTTTAGAGTATTAGACCAAATTAGACTGAATTTAGTGGATTTACATACGAGGAAGCAACGGGAAATGCATTAGACTTGGTTTTGCTTGCGGGCAACTCATCTGTTGCGGATTCTTTTTGTGATCACTTGACTGCACATTTTAAATTCACGCGTTCCATTGCGACGCCAGAGGTAAATCACATTTAAATTTAGTGCAACATTAATTTCAGGAATCTCTGTTTGACATCTGCGAATACATTAGAAAGGCTGTTGAAGCTGAAAATGCAAAACACACATTGCACAAACAACAAGAATTCAGCGTTGTGTCGGAACCAATCAAGCCAATCAAGGTAAATTTAACAAAAGTTGCCAGATTTTACAATCCAACTATGTAACGATTTTATTCTTTTGTATCAGGCATTACAAAATACTCGATTAATCAAGAGCTACCTTTTAATATTAATTACTTAGCAAAGTACAGATTATTAAACGCTATATTTAGGTCGACCGAGTTGCACAAAGTCGAGAAGAAGATCTACTGTTTAGCGACGATTCAGTTTATACTCCACTTCCAACTCTTACATTTGATGTACATGATTATACTTCTTACTCTAAGAGTGTTGATTGTGGTTTCACGCTTCATCCTTCAGAACAAATGAATCGAGCGCATGAACAGCCGAACCGATTTAGAGTTGCTAACGCTGAAATTAAGGTAATCGCAAAGTTCTTACAGATTAATCCTTATTATTTCACTTATTAGTTCTTTAATCCAAGAAGACAATCCATTAAAACGGTTGCCTATAACAATGGAAAACTTCGGTCTGGCGAGATAATAGAAGTCTTAAAGAAACAATTTCCTATTGGAAAAGAAAGAAAGCCAAATCAAGAAGACGGGGAAGAAGTGAAGCCGTATCAAAAATCTGACCAACGGAATCCGCTGGACGAGAACATTTTTTTTCGCGGCATTTTGTTGGCTATGGTGCAGAAAGGAATGATGATGGTGAAATCAAAAATTACCATCTGGTAGTTGCGCAACAAGTCGACGATGGCTACATTACGTTGAACGACATGTTCCGAAGATGTACTGACCCTTTGTTACTACTCCACTGCACGGCATGTGTCAGTTCCACCATTTTATGCGCAATTCGTGAACTGGTAGACAAGAATATGAAACTCTACGCATTGCACAGTAATGGCGTTTGGATTGGAAAAGGAAATATCGTCAAAATATCTCAAAATGCTATTCAGTAAGTTAAAATGGGTAACTTTTAAATTCGTATTACCAGAAATGCTAGCGTTAATGTCAAACATTCAAAACAATCGTTGTTCTCGATTTCCGTAAAAAGTTTTCGATGTTTAGAAATCAGTTCCCTGGAGACAAACGACAGTCAAACTACAGTAATCTTCAATGTTACAAAAAGATTATGGGCTTCATAAAGCAGAAGCTGAACACCAAAATAATCGATCTTAGCAGTAAAAAAACGCCAGAAGAGCGCGACGAATTGATGTGTGGACTAGGCAAATTCAATGAATTTTATTCTACATTGATTCGCACTGATGACGTCAATTTGGATGGCTTAAAAAGTCATAGTTACTTTCGTGAAAGTAAGTGCTTTCACACAAATTCACTTGAATTTTGTTAACTTTAGCTGTTTTGTCCGCTAAGGCAATGACAACGTTCAAGCCAAACCGAAATCCCATTTTCGAGGACCGGCATATAAGAAGCGAATACATGTGGCGTAATTTCCTTGGATGTGGCGGATCTGCTTACGCATTTGTTGCCAGGTATTGGGTGTTGTGTTGGCTGTTATTCTTTTGCTTATCTTCAGAAAGCACACAACCGATCGCGATGTAGCAATCAAAAGGATCGAAATCACAGAAAGCGAAGATGTTCGACTTTTCTTGAAAGAAATTAAACTACTGAACAAATTGAAACATGAGCACATAGTGCGTTACGATCACTCGTGGACTGGCGATTTATTTGATGGTCTTCCGAGCAAAAACAAGAGTTAGTTTTTGTCCGCAATGTCTAATTGTAAGCGTTGATGCCAATGTTTTAGAATGTGCAAAGGTCTTGTATTTGTCGATGGAATATTGCGCTAAGGGTAATTTGCGCGACGTCATTGAACGCGGAGATCTGAAAGAAGCACCAATCAGAGTAATCGAAATAACGATTAAGATTCTCGATGCTGTGAAATACATTCATGAGAACTCATATCCGCATCGCGATCTTCACGACGTACGTTATCATGCGCTTCCTATAGCACTTCGATAATTTCAGGAAAATTTGTTTTTTACGTCGAATCTGGAGCCAAAAATTGCCGATTTTGGTGAAGCTTTTCCCGGTTCGTACACAGCAAAATTTTCGCGAAGCACAGCAAGAGCCCATAACTTGCAAGTGACTGAACTTGATTACAGTTCGGTCGGCGAATATTTTTACGAAATGCTCCGCAATTTATCTATGAATTCGTGCGCTGGAGAGTTTGATGATCTGGAAAGGAACGGAGTATGGCCGAACGAGTTTTGTGCCTATTACCCGGAAGGATTTATCGGAGAATTTGTCAAGTTTTACGCGAAAAGACAAATATTAACGTTGATGAGCAGGTCTGAAGACGAACAAAAGCCACAAAATGTGATTTTGCATCTCAAAGATTTGCTGCAATATTTGTCGAGGCATTTTCCTCGATTTCCTGAATTATTCTAACTCCTCCACTCTTTGCTCAAGTGGCTCATTTAAATTGTATTCCCCGTTTCAAGCCTCTAAGTTGTTTCTGTTAACTGATGTTCAATTATCTAGCATGTTTGACTGCATAATGAAATTGTTTGTTGATGAGCGTTTGAGCCGAATCCGTTAAGTTTCTCTTTCTTTGATCTATTTCAAAGTACAGTACTTCAAACAGTCTTCCATTCAAAAAGGTCTCGGTGGCACAAGCCTCAGAGTCCGATTGAGATTCACTAAAGACGCTCAGGTGTGAATGAAACTATGGCATCTTTGCTATTCCAAGGCTTCTAGGATGCGGGTACTGGCCAGAAGAGGTGTCATACTTGCTATCTGACGTAGGATCAGTTATCTGATAGCACTCTTGACGTCGGGCTGTTTGAGAACCACCGGACCCCTTGCACGTAGGCACTTCCGACCGGTCATCGGATGAGTGATAAACCTGAACTGAACCGCTGCCACTGAGCCACGCGCCTCAATAAACTGTTAAACGCACAAAACAGGCACATATTGATTCACATATTAATGCGGCTGGATCGATAACCGGTTTGATGGAAACGAGCCGGCTCGTGGCTTGGCTCGGTGACCTTTTAAAATCGGTTTCTCTGCAACAAACCAAAGGATTTTTTCTATTTACATGTCGCCGTATTCAGTCATCAAGTGCGCATAAGCTAAAATTTTTGCGTCTCTCATCACATGTTGTGAATTGATAGGAAAACGCGCACGTTCGTCAACTTGGTGTGGTCGGTCGCATAGTCGCTTCGTCGCTTGTTGTGTCAGCAAATCAGCTACCAGTACTAGTGTCGCTTGTTCTATTGCTTTCCATTGTTCAAATTCGACTCCGCTCTGTTGAGCACACCTTACGGTTTTGACTTTTTGCAGAATGACAACCCAATCGATCAGTTGCGCGGCCGTTCTGAACGAATCTGAACAAAACAAATCTTTGAAGCGAGTGAATGAAAAAGTCCGTCCATCGGTCCGTAATTTAAGACAATGTCGCCATTTTAGTTGCTGGCGGAGAACCAGAAGCTCAAAACTGAAAATGCGACTTGTAAGACAGAGAACGGAGCACTGCTAAAGGCAAATGAAAAAGTAGGTTATCCGTCCGTCCGTCCGTACTTAATTTAATTTGAGAATTTCAGTTGCTAGCGGAGAATCAAAGGTTGAAGGTTGAAGTGGGGACTTTTCGCTTCCTGATCTCACAGATGAAGGACCTTAGGGAGAGGGAGCTGTCGGAGAGCAGCGAATCGGAGTCAGAAGGCGAGGAAGAAGAAGAAGACGTTCACCCAACGTCAGACGGCTCACCGAGCAAAATAGTTTTAAATTCCGTTTGCGATACAACCATCTCGCACAAACCCGGTTCCTTGGATTCGGCCGCTTCTGATGGTGAAACAGGTGACGTCGAGATGGTAAGTGCAAGTGATTGAAAGCTCCGTGATCTTTGGATGATTGCAGGAAACACCCGAACATCCAGACGAGGCCGATGAGGATGAACTCAGTGATGGTGGAAGCATAATTTCCGATGACGAAAACAATATCCTTCACAGTCATAGCAAAGTTCATAAACCAAACGCGCTCTGGAAATGCGATGAATGTAGAAAGGAAATCCGCGGAAAGCGCTACCATCGGTTCCACCACATTGCCGCCCACGAGAACCTCAAACTGCATTGTCCCATCGCGAAATGCACCGCTCGACTCTGCGTCCACAGCTTCCGCCCGCATCTGGTCGCCCACCACAAGATGAAGAGCGGAAATCTGAGCAAAGAGGAGCGAAAGCGGCAGAATCAGGAGCGCATCCGCTGCTACATGAAGGCATGGAAGTTAGAGAAGTTCTATTTCCCCCAAGAGAACCTTTTGAAGATTCTGAAGGAGAAATCGGTCGCCAAGAAGAAGTGCAAGAAGTGCGATCAGCTCGCTTCCCAGCGATAGTGTATCTGTATTAGTTTGTATAAATATTTGTATAAAAGTGTATTTTCTCTGTCAAAATCAATTGTTTAATTGAAATAGCCGCTGCTACTTGCATGTGTGCAGTTTCGACTGAACCAAGTAGAACATTGCTTATGAGCTAATGAAAAGGAATTTTGTCCGTTCGTCTTTCTTTTATTTGATTAAAAACTGCCCCAATTGTGTTTTCAACGTTTTATTTTGAACAAAGGATCAAAAGTACTCGTGTTTCACGTCGCTGACCGCCTTGTTGTAGGCCTCCTGCGACTCCTTCCACCGTTTCTGCCTCTTCTGATTCAGCGAGGTGATCTTCTTCAGATGTACCGTATTCAGATGATGGAACATCTTGCTCTGCAGGCCCGCGTAGTCGCACGAACTGAGTGGACACGGAATCTTCATGCCCAAATGGCCGGCGATGTGATCGCGCTGGCCGGGAAGCGAGCTGATCTTCGCGTCGCAGAGCTTGCAGACGTCGTTGGCGACCGATTTCTTCTTCAGAATCTTCGAGAGGTTCCTTTCGGGGAAATAGTGCGCCTCGAACTGCATTCCCTTCTTGTAGCAGATGGCGCGCTCCTGGTCCTGCCGCTTCCGCTCCTCTTTGCTCAGATTTCCGCTCTTCATCTTGTGATGGGCGGCCAGATGCGGGCGGAGGCTGTGGACGCCGAGCCGAGCGGTGCATTTCGCGATCGGACACTCGAGTTTGAGGTTCTCGTGGACGGCGATGTGGTGGAGCCGATGGTAGCGCTTCCCGCGGATCTTCTTGTGGCATTTCGTGCACTCCCACGAGGTGCGAATCTCCAGAACGCTGCGCTTCTTCTTGCTCACCAGGCATCTACCGTACTCCTCGTCGTCTTCAGCCTCGGAGACGTCATCCACGTCGCTGTCGCTTTCGTCTCCGGAGTTGATTTCAGCGCCGGATTCGTCGTCTTCTTCTCCGGAGGATGATTGAGATTCTGGCTCAGATTCTTCCTCAGGTTCGTCGCGGCGATTGCGGCAAAATGCAGCGATTCGCTCTGAGAAATCGTTGCTTGAGCGCTGCAGCTCATCCAGATGGACTTCCATGTCCTTCAGCCGCTTCATGAGGGGCTCCGCCGAGTCTGGGCAGTTTCTGCGTTTACGGGGGTTGAGCGACATGACTGGCGATGATTGAACAGGGCAAATTCGATTTGAACCAAAAGCGAGCGGCGTATATAGACGGATGGCATTGCTTTTGGCTTTAAAAGTAATGCTACTGCGAAATCGCATTGGATTCTGAGAGCATTGCTTGTTCTGTTCTGAAAACGCATTGGTTTGTGACGCAGAAGTTAGAGTTTGGTTCTCCGGAACAATCTGAGCTAAAAACAAAGAGTCTTTTTGTCATAATTGCATCGTATTGTTAACCTCGAATGGCTGTTGAGCAGTCAAGGGCAACTCGCTCGCGGCAACGCCAACATTCTCGCTAGCTTTTAACGATTTGTACTATTGTTGTTTGGGAGGGAACACGGCTTGAACAGACTCAGACTGTGCGCTCTTCAATTCAAAATTTCGGTCTCCTCTAGAGAGCCTCCTATTTATGGCTTTTTGATTTATTTTCCATCTGAAAATGGTTTGGGCTCTCCACTGTGTGTCCAACTGGTCCGATCGTAACCAAAGAACATCTGTATTTCGATGGAAATATCAACAAGGTTCACTTTATGGACCAGAAACGTATTAAATGTACAAAAAATCAATGAATATTCAGGCTTTGTTTTCTACACGGGTACAGTAGGCGTTTTTCAACGTTGCGCGGCAACACTTGTATCCCCATTTGCCCTCATCCCAATGGGAGCCCCAGATTGCGGAATGATTCAACGGGTGAACGTCTTCGTCGAAACGACTCTTCACCGTCGACTTCTCCTCTCCTTTCACCACGTTTCCTGTCCTACTGTACTCCACGTAGTGCTCTGTCTGTCCCATCAAGAGTTCATCGGAGGGCTTCTCAAGATGTTCCTACAAATATCGATCACAATCCTCAAAGCAGCTCTCGAGCACCACTCTTACCTCGCCACCGTATCGATCGATCAACTTCTCCATGTGCTCCTTCTTCGAGTCTCCTTCTGCTTCTCAAAGTCCCTCTTGTACTGTTCGAGTTTGGTCGGCTCCGCTAACGCGTGCACATCGATTCCCTGGCAACGAGCGCCCCAAGCAAAGACCTGCGCCTCGTTCGCCTGAACGACTTCGCCGCTGTAGCGAACGAAGTTCTCTCCCGAAAACTTTGCCGCCTCGTGTTCTTTGCCGGGAACGCCGGCAAACGGATTGTCGCGCATCGAGCGACTCTTCGGATCGTAGTGAGGTCCGTTCGGGTCGAGATTGTAGAGATACTTGGCCGTATCTTCGCGCATTCGCAGATTTCTGACGGTGATACGCGTTGCCGAGTCCATGTCCACCGAAACTCCGGCCATGTCGGCGTCATCCGCGTATTTGTCTTCGTCTTCGTTGTCCTCTGGGGGCGCAACTTCGCCGTCTCTGATCAGCTGCTCCTTGTGCATCCGCCGCAGCTCTTCGGTCTGCTTGAATTGATCGATGGTCTCTTCGTGCGTCTTTGGATCGTATCCGTTCCAACGATCGCGTTTGGCGTCATAGCCAAGCTTCAAATTGTCCTAAAGCGATCAAATTAGCGCCTGTAATCACTGAATTCGCAGCTTACGGTGTTCAGATCATCTCCGGCGATGTTGCGATTAGTGAAACGCGCCTTCTTCTCGCGTGGACGCTCAAAACAGTCGCGTTCTTTATGTCCCATCGCTCCACAGTTCTGGCACGCGCCTTTGCGCCATTTTGTCGCCTTTTTTCCTGTTTTTCCGCGCGCGTACCATTCGTCGATCGCGGCGATCTCTTTCTGAAGCTCTGGATGCGGGCGTTGATGCTAGAAAATCATATTATGATCGGTTTTTGATCCTTACAGCAACGTACTTTCAATGTAGGCCCCGACGACGGCACATACCACGGATTCTGCGAGATGAATTGCGGAATGTGCGGATTGATGTCGCGGCCGTTGTCCACGTCGACCATGGCCGGCGCTTCGCCAGCCTTCCGCTGCTCTTCGAGATCCTTCTGTTTACGATATTCCTGTTTGCTTTTGCGTTTCTCGTCCAACTCGTCGGGGCATCCGCCTTTGCGGATCATGTCCGACACCACCGTTTGAGGAGTGAATGTCGCCATCTTCTGAAATGATCAATCGCGATTTGGTAGCTGAATGTGTCGATCAACTGAGCGAAAAGATAGAAATGTAACAGGAATCAAAACACGTTTAACACTAAAAACGACAATTGCCACCTCCTGTGCAGCCGACGTCCAAAGTTCGTTATTGAAAATCGCAGCAAATAATTCGACTTTCTTGACATGGCGAAATAACATAAGACGCGAGAAATGGCGCTGTTATTTCGGCGGTCTGCTGAACGTATGAGTTTTCCTTTCAGTTCTCAACATGCGTTCAGGAGACAAAATCACGTCGAATGCAATCCCAATCTTGTCTATTAAGAAATTCACTAGGCTTCGTACTACGAACTCAGATTGTTCGGCCGGCCGCCAAGTCGTCCGGCGCCCGGTTGTCCTGGCGCCCAGTCGGCGGCGCCAAGTTGTCACGTACCTGCGCAGTTTTTTAATATGCTTCATATGTCATCTATAGCTAGCCAACTCTTTGATCTGATTAACGTCCACAATGAACAGAAAAATTACAGAACAGAAAAACAAATCACTTTAATAGAGTTCAACAATCAGAAATACTCGTGTTTCACTGCGTTTATAGCCTTGAAATAGTCTTTCTTCGTGTCACAATATTCTTTGTACAGTTGACCGCGGAACTGAGAGATTTTCATCTTGTGCATTCTCCAAACATGCCCGTAGAGAGCAGCCGCTGCGTAGCGGTTCGTGCATCCAACCACCGGACAAGGGACTTTCAGTTGCAAGTGAACCGCGATATGATTATTTTGGCCTTTCTCAGTGGATAACGTGGCGCCGCATTGCTTGCACGTCTTCTCCTTCATCTTCAACTTCTTCTCGGGGAAGAACTTGCGCTCGAATTCCAGAGATTTGCGGCTCCACTCTGCTTGCTCGCTTTGCATGCGCCTCTTCTCGGCGTTGGAGATGTCGCGCCAGTTCACCTTGTGGTAGTTTCGAATATGTGCAAATTTCAGGTTTGTCATATTTGAAGCGCGGCTGACGCATCCGTCGATAGGGCAACGCAGCGTGAACTTTTTGTGCACAGCGATGTGTGACCATCGGGTTTCACGGTTTCCGCGAATCTCCTTCTCGCATTCAGCGCATTTCCACAACGCTTTCTGCTTCCAGATGGAGTCATCGGGCTCGCCGTCTTCTTCTTCGCCATCATCTTCGCCTTCGCTTAGCTCATCCGCCTCATTCTCGGTTTCTTTCTCTTCGCTGTCATCTCGCTCGTTTCCAGGAGTTTCGCCAAGATTTCTGCACTGTTTCTGTTGGTTCGCCACTTCCTTATCTTCAGTATCTGCATTGTCGCGCTTGTGATCGTTAATTTCATTAAATTCAGCCTAAAAGCAACGCTTGAAGCAACGAAATTGCATAGTTTAGACGATTACAATTCTAGAACTTCCACAAGGAACGCCGTCGCCGTTGTTTTGATCGATAATTTCGACTTCAACGTCAATGTCTTCATTCTGGCCTAACGACCCCGGCTCGTTGCTCATAGCCAATGCATTCAACATCTCCATTTCTTGTGGTTCAACATTTAAAGCTGTTTTGCTCGTAGAGTCATCTGACGTCTGGTCAACGTCTTCTTCCTCGCCTTCTGACTCCGATTCGCTGCTCGCAGAAAGCTCCCTCTCTCGTAGTTCCTTCATTTGCGAGATCAGCAAGCGAAAAGTCCCCACTTCAACTTTGAGCCTCTGATTCTCTGTCAACAACTGAAATTCCAGCATTCCATGAATAACCGACGAAAAAAGGGACAAAATACCTTTTGATTTGCTGTTAACAATGCTCCATTCACCGCCCTGTGAGTCTCATTTTCAGTTTTGAGCTTCTGGTTGTCCGCCAGCAGCTGAAATTTGAGCTTATTTTTCAATCCAAGACAAATAATTAAACTACCGTTTTATTCTCCGTCAGCAGGTTTCTGTTTTGCGCCTTCGTGACTGCTGAGCAGCTACAAGACTCACCTGTCATTCCGAAAGGCAATAGAACCGTTGGGAAGCTCAAATATAAACTTGGAGTCAAATTTTCACATACTGAAACGAGCGGCAGTGGTCAAGTGATCGGCGACTGAACGTGTGACTGATATTAACTGTTCTCAACGTGTGATCAAATTACAGAAGCACAGAACTCCCGCAGTCCAATTTCGCTCCTTCTGCCTTAGAAAATACCAGCGGTATCTGACAAAATTTATACGATTAGGTCAAACGAGAACGATCAAATGATTGATGACCGTGCCGAACGTGTGATTCACCCAATCAGTTATCAGTGTGACATGCGGTCAGAAATTACGAAACAAATGCGAACAGACCGCTTGTGTTCATGTTAGCTGTTGGCCACTTTGATCTCAGCGGAGTTGATCGCCTCTCGGACCAACTCACGCTTGTTTTTGCAACAGAATATCCCACTTTCATGCAGGTCTAACAACGCTGACTGTTTAACAACAATTTTACACAATTCGTCCGACATTAATTCACAGCGAGTACAATCACATCAGATCTGCTCTCGATAGGAGCCTAACGTGCTCATCGCAATCTTCACTCAATGACTTTGCAAAAATTCTTTCTTGGGAAGAATTCGCGCTCAAATTCCCGCGATTTCTTCAAACATTTTTCGCGTTCCTTTCCGAGTTGCTCCTTCTGCGTTTTCGTCAATTTGCCGTACGAGATGTGATGATGACGCTGCAGATGCTTGTATTTCAAATTCTCCAAAGTGGCACGCGTGCTACATCCATCAAGCGGACAACGCAGTTTGAACTTTTTGTGCGCAGCGAGATGCCTCAAGCGATGGTAGCGGCCACCACGGAGTACGTTTTGACATTTTGCGCATTTCCACGTGCATCTCTGCTTCCAAAGCTTGTCTTCAGGAATAATGGATTGTTCTTTGACGTCATCTTTGGCCTCATGAGCCTCACCGACTTGATCTTGCTGGTTCTCGGCCGTTTCCTGCAATTATTCAAGTGTAAAGTTGCTTTCTCTTTGCACTAACCATCTGGGCATCTTCTGCTTCATCATCGGAATCGTCCGAATCTAAACTGATCACTTCGTCGTCGCTCTCATCAGAAACCAATTTTGAAGTTCTGTTGCTTACTGCTTCCCGGCCGACGTCTCTTTCTTTATCGTCGGGATCGTTGCTTTGATCTTGGTTGTCGGACGACTCCGAAATGAACGGATCGGCCGCTTTTTCACCAGCAACCTCATTGGCGTCATTCTCGTCAAAAGCAGCCTGAAAGTGAAAAACAGAGCCCTTTGCTTCTTATGTGCGCTCTGCTTACGTTTACAGAAACGATGCCAATATCGTTAGCCACCTGGACATCATCGGCGCTCTGTTCTTTATTGTCCGAATCAATCCAAATGACGTCATCATCCCGATCCTCGCCTTCTGACTCTGACAATTCCCTCTCCCGTAGCTCTCTCATTTGGCCGACCAAGACTCTAAACGTCCCCACTTCAATCCGCAGCCTTTTATTCTCCGCTAATAACTGAAATTTCAAGATTACCGTGATTGGCAGACGGACAAACTACCTTTTTGTTCGCTAGAAGCAGCGATTCGATTTTCAATTGCAGAGCTGCACAATTGCACGACCGAGTTGTCATTCTGAAAGATGGGGTGAAAGCGCTTTAAACAGATCAACTATAAGGGGAAATCGAAGTTAGGCGGCAGCGGTATGTAGACACTACAATAATCTCATTTAATGATGTAGAAAGCGAATATGTGGCCTTAACGAACGTACGTGCTTTCCTATCACTTCTTAACATGGTACAAAAATGTGCAAAATTACAAAAGCTCCTTTGCTTGACCGATTATGAAGCGTTCAAGCCCTTTCATTCGTAAAACTCGCGTGGATTTTTGTGCTCGTCTGATAAGAGCGCGCCACTCCGGAAACGGAACTAAAAAACGCGCTTGGCGTCAAAGGGCCAAATCTGTCCTTTGAGTCCTCCAAACAACGCCGTTCACGATCGCTCAGCGAGCGTCCAAAGAGGCGGAATCACCGCTTTTTGCGTGATTTCGATTCAATCAGACGCGCGGTGCTCTTAACAGCGGCCCTTAAAATGGCGCCCCGACTGCCTGCCACATGTCCATCCGCCAAGATGCTCAAATCCGTCGCTCTCCTCTCTTTCCTCGCCCTGGCCGCCGCGAACCTCGAGTGGGTCTCCTTCAACGGGCAGCGCTATCACCAGAACAGCAACAAACTCGCCTGGTACGACGCGCACGACTTTTGCCTCGACCACGGCGCGCAGCTGGCGTCGACCTTGTTGTTGATATGGCGGTACAATGAACGTATGAGTTTTCCTTTCAATTCTCAACATGCGTTCAAAAGATCAAGTTGGAATGAAACTCCAATCCTCTCTACTTGTCGCTGGCCAACGGAAAATTTTCATAAGAAACGGCGTTGTTATGTTGGGTCTAACTGATAAACTAGGGGACTGTGAAGAACTTAAAGACAGTCACA
>MQUG01004410.1:0-15049 GCA_007213375.1 Steinernema feltiae | reverse complement strand
TTAACTGTTCTCAACGTGTGATCAAATTACAGAAGCACAGAACTCCCGCAGTCCAATTTCGCTCCTTCTGCCTTAGAAAATACCAGCGGTATCTGACAAAATTTATACGATTAGGTCAAACGAGAACGATCAAATGATTGATGACCGTGCCGAACGTGTGATTCACCCAATCAGTTATCAGTGTGACATGCGGTCAGAAATTACGAAACAAATGCGAACAGACCGCTTGTGTTCATGTTAGCTGTTGGCCACTTTGATCTCAGCGGAGTTGATCGCCTCTCGGACCAACTCACGCTTGTTTTTGCAACAGAATATCCCACTTTCATGCAGGTCTAACAACGCTGACTGTTTAACAACAATTTTACACAATTCGTCCGACATTAATTCACAGCGAGTACAATCACATCAGATCTGCTCTCGATAGGAGCCTAACGTGCTCATCGCAATCTTCACTCAATGACTTTGCAAAAATTCTTTCTTGGGAAGAATTCGCGCTCAAATTCCCGCGATTTCTTCAAACATTTTTCGCGTTCCTTTCCGAGTTGCTCCTTCTGCGTTTTCGTCAATTTGCCGTACGAGATGTGATGATGACGCTGCAGATGCTTGTATTTCAAATTCTCCAAAGTGGCACGCGTGCTACATCCATCAAGCGGACAACGCAGTTTGAACTTTTTGTGCGCAGCGAGATGCCTCAAGCGATGGTAGCGGCCACCACGGAGTACGTTTTGACATTTTGCGCATTTCCACGTGCATCTCTGCTTCCAAAGCTTGTCTTCAGGAATAATGGATTGTTCTTTGACGTCATCTTTGGCCTCATGAGCCTCACCGACTTGATCTTGCTGGTTCTCGGCCGTTTCCTGCAATTATTCAAGTGTAAAGTTGCTTTCTCTTTGCACTAACCATCTGGGCATCTTCTGCTTCATCATCGGAATCGTCCGAATCTAAACTGATCACTTCGTCGTCGCTCTCATCAGAAACCAATTTTGAAGTTCTGTTGCTTACTGCTTCCCGGCCGACGTCTCTTTCTTTATCGTCGGGATCGTTGCTTTGATCTTGGTTGTCGGACGACTCCGAAATGAACGGATCGGCCGCTTTTTCACCAGCAACCTCATTGGCGTCATTCTCGTCAAAAGCAGCCTGAAAGTGAAAAACAGAGCCCTTTGCTTCTTATGTGGCGCTCTGCTTACGTTTACAGAAACGATGCCAATATCGTTAGCCACCTGGACATCATCGGCGCTCTGTTCTTTATTGTCCGAATCAATCCAAATGACGTCATCATCCCGATCCTCGCCTTCTGACTCTGACAATTCCCTCTCCCGTAGCTCTCTCATTTGGCCGACCAAGACTCTAAACGTCCCCACTTCAATCCGCAGCCTTTTATTCTCCGCTAATAACTGAAATTTCAAGATTACCGTGATTGGCAGACGGACAAACTACCTTTTTGTTCGCTAGAAGCAGCGATTCGATTTTCAATTGCAGAGCTGCACAATTGCACGACCGAGTTGTCATTCTGAAAGATGGGGTGAAAGCGCTTTAAACAGATCAACTATAAGGGGAAATCGAAGTTAGGCGGCAGCGGTATGTAGACACTACAATAATCTCATTTAATGATGTAGAAAGCGAATATGTGGCCTTAACGAACGTACGTGCTTTCCTATCACTTCTTAACATGGTACAAAAATGTGCAAAATTACAAAAGCTCCTTTGCTTGACCGATTATGAAGCGTTCAAGCCCTTTCATTCGTAAAACTCGCGTGGATTTTTGTGCTCGTCTGATAAGAGCGCGCCACTCCGGAAACGGAACTAAAAAACGCGCTTGGCGTCAAAGGGCCAAATCTGTCCTTTGAGTCCTCCCAAACAACGCCGTTCACGATCGCTCAGCGAGCGTCCAAAGAGGCGGAATCACCGCTTTTTGCGTGATTTTCGATTCAATCAGACGCGCGGTGCTCTTAACAGCGGCCCTTAAAATGGCGCCCGACTGCCTGCCACATGTCCATCCGCCAAGATGCTCAAATCCGTCGCTCTCCTCTCTTTCCTCGCCCTGGCCGCCGCGAACCTCGAGTGGGTCTCCTTCAACGGGCAGCGCTATCACCAGAACAGCAACAAACTCGCCTGGTACGACGCGCACGACTTTTGCCTCGACCACGGCGCGCAGCTGGCGTCGACCTTGTTGTTGATATGGCGGTACAATGAACGTATGAGTTTTCCTTTCAATTCTCAACATGCGTTCAAAAGATCAAGTTGGAATGAAACTCCAATCCTCTCTACTTGTCGCTGGCCAACGGAAATTTTCATAAGAAACGGCGTTGTTATGTTGGGTCTAACTGATAAACTAGGGGACTGTGAAGAACTTAAAGACAGTCACAAAGACAGACATTTGACGGAATTCTTGCTAAAATCGTTGAACTTTGCGAGCTTCAATAATGCCTCTCAAAATTCCAATTACCTTCACTGCAGTGGACGCATTTGTGCGATTTTGACAGATACAGTTAACTGTCAGAACGGCTGCGGTCAGCTGTAGCGACAGGTTCGAGGCTGTCAGCTGGATTTTCATTTGGATTTTCAGAATCCTCTAAAAGCTAGCCAGCTTGTTTCTTTGCTCTGATTCACCTTCCCAAAGAACTGCAAATTGCAAAAAATAAAATTCACTTTAATAGAGTTCAACAATCAGAAATACTCGTGTTTCACTGCGCTTATAGCCTTCAAATAGTCTTTCTTCGAGTCACAATATTCTTTGTACTGCTGACCGCGGAACTGAGAGATTTTCTTCTTGTGCATTGTCCAAAGATGCCCGTAGAGAACAGTCACAGAGTAGCGGTTTCTGCATCCAGCCACCGGACAAGGGACTTTCAGCTGCAAGTGAGCCGCGATGTGATCATTTTGGCCTTTCTCAGTGGTTGACGTGGCGCCGCATTGCTTGCACGTCTTGTTCTTCATCTTCAGCACTTCAGAACAGTTCTTCTCGGGGAAGAACTTGCGCTCGAATTGCAGAGTTTTGCGATTCCACGCTGCTTGCTCGCTTTGCATGCGCCTCTTCTCGGCGTTGGAGACGTCGCGCCAGTTCATCTTGTGGCATTCTCGAATATGTGCAAATTTCAGGTTTGACATGTTTGAAGCGCGGCTGACGCATCCGTCGATAGGACAACGCAGCGTGAACTTTTTGTGCCCAGCGATGTGTTCCCATCGGGTTTTACGGTTTCCGCGAATCTCCTTCTCGCATTCAGCGCATTTCCACAACGCTCTCTGCTTCCAGATGGAGTCATCGGGCTCGCCGTCTTCTCCTTCGCTGTCATCTCGCTCGTTTCCACGAAAACCCTCCTAAAAGTAATCAGTTAGAGACTAGATACTGACACGCTTAAATGCTTACATTTCCAGGGGTTTCGCCGAGATTTCTGCACCGTTTCTGTTGGCTCGCCACTTCCTTATCTTGAGTATCGCGCTTGTGATCGTCAATTTCATTAAATTCAGCCTAAAAGCAGCGCTTGAAGCAAAGAAATTGCATAGTTTAGACGATTACAATTCTAGAACTTCCACAAGGAACGCCGTCGTCGTTGTTTTGATCGATAATTTCGACTTCAACGTCAATGTCTTCATTCTGGCCTAATGACCCCGGCTCGCTGCTCAAAGCCAATGCATTCAACATCTCCATTTCTTGTGATTCAACATTTGAAGCGGAAAAGTCGGAAGCCAAATTTGAAGCTGTTTTGCTCGACGGATCATCTGACGTCTGGTCAACGTCTTCTTCCTCGCCTTCTGACTCCGATTCGCTGCTCTCCGAAAGCTCTCTCTCCCGCAATAGCCTCATTTGCGAGATAAGCAAGCGAAAGGTCCCCACTTCAACTTTGAGCCTCTGATTCTCTGTCAACAACTGAAATTCCAATATTCCATGAATAACGACGAAAAAAGGGACAAAATACCTTTTGATTTGCTGTTAACAATGCTCCATTCACCGCCCTGTGAGTCTCATTTTCAGTTTTGAGCTTCTGGTTCTCCGCCAGCAGCTGAAATTTGAGCTTATCTTTCAATCCAAGACAAATATTTAAACTACCGTTTCATTCGCTGTCAGCAGGGTTCCGTTTTGCGCCTTCGTGACTGTCGAGCAACCGCAAGGCTGAGCTGTCATTCTGAAAGGCAATAGAAGCAATAGTTGGGAAGCGCAAATATCAATTTGGAATCAAACTTTCACATTCTGAAACGAGCGGCAGTGGTCAAGTCATCGGCGACCGATGTAAGAGAAAGAGGAGCCTCGTCCGTTGGTGATTTACGAGGCACAACAATAGGGAGGGAATGGAAATCATGTGAGTCAGATGGCTAAAACAGGGAGCGAGGAGCAGGTGAGTCACACGCGTTCGCTCGCGACAACCGAACGTCTGACTGATATTACCTGTTCTCAACGTGTGATCAAATTGCAGAAGCATACAGAACTGACCGCTTGAGTTGTGCTTTTCATTTAGCTAACCATCGAACTCCAGTTTTCGATACCGAAATCGGCTAAGGCACGTTTCGATTTGCAGACCACGCAACAAACCCGAACAAACCGATTGTGTTCATGTTAGCTGTTGGCCACTTTGACCTCTGCGGAGTTGATCGCCTCTCGGACCAACTCGCGCTTGTTTTTGCAACAGAATATCCCACTTTCATACAGATCTAACAACGCTGACTGTTTAACAACAATTTTACCCAATTCGTCCGACAAGAATAATAGACAAAACAGCAACAAAATACCTTTTGATTTGTTGTTAGCAACGCTCCGTTCTCCGCCCTGTGAGTCTCATTTTCAGTTTTGAGCTTCTGGTTCTCCGCCAGCAGCTGAAATATCGAGCATTTCCTTCAATCCGAGGCAGACATTTAAACTACCGTTTCATTCGCTGTCAGCAGGTTTCTGTTTTGCGCCTTCGTGACTATTGAGCAGCTACAAGACTCACCTGTCATACTGAATGACGATAGAAGCGTTGTGAAGCTCAAATACAAACTTGGAGTCAAATTTTCACATTCTGAAACGAGCGGCAGTGGTCAAGTCATCGGCGACCGAACGTGTGACTGATATTATCTGTTCTCAACGTGTGATCAAATTACTGAAGCTCCAGAACTGACCGATTGAGTTGTTGACTTTTGCGTTCAACAGTTTATTATGAGCACAAGGTGACTGTAAATTGCACAGGTCTTCGATACCGTAATCAGCCTTAGACAATACCAGCGCTATCTGACAAACTTTATACGATTAAGTCAAACGAGAACGATCAAATGATTGATGACCGTGCCGAACGTGTGATTGACCCAATCAGTTATCAGTGTGACATGCGGTCAGAAATTACGAAACAAACGCGAACAGACCGCTTCTGTTCATGTTAGCTGTTGGCCACTTTGACTTCTGCGGAGTTGATCGCCTCTCGGACCAACTCGCGCTTGTTTTGCAACAGAATATCCCACTTTCATACAGGTCTAACAACGCTGACTGTTTAACAACAATTTTACCCAATTCGTCCGACATTAATTCACAACGAGTACAATCAGATCCGCTCTCGATAGGAGCACAACGTGCTCATCGCTGACTTTGCTTTCGACTTTCGATGACTTTGCAGAAATTCTTTCTTGGGAAGAATTCGCGCTCAAATTCCCGCGATTTCTTCAAACATTTTTCGCGTTCCTTTCCGAGTTGCTCCTTCTGCGTTTTCGTCAATTTGTCGTACGAGACGTGGTGATGACGCTGTAGATGCTTGGAATTCAAATTCCCCAAAGTGGCACGCGTGCTACATCCATCAAGCGGACAACTCAGTTTAAACTCCTTGTGCGCAGCGAGATGCCTCAAGCGATGGTAGCGGCCACCACGGACTACGTTTTGACATTTTGCGCATTTCCACGCGGATTTCTGCTTCCAAAACGAGTCGTTCAAATCAGCGGATTGTTCTTTGACGGCGTCGTCTTTAACCTCATCGACTTCGTCTTGGTGTTTCTCGACCGTTTCCTGTAATTAGTCAAATTTCAAGTTGCTTCTTCCATCGGTTTCACTAACCATCTCGACATCTTCTGCTTCATCAGCGGAATCGTCCGAATCTAAACAGATCACTTCATCGTCGCTCACATCATCAAGTTTGGTCTCTGCTTCCCGGCCAACGTCTCCATCTTCATCGTCCGACTCCGGTTCGCTGCTGTCCGACAATTCCCTCTCCCGCAGTTCCTTCATTTGGCCGATCAAGACCCTAAACGTCCTCACTTCAGTCCGCAGCCTTCCATTCTCCGCTAATAACTGAAATTTCCAGATTGGCAGACGGAAAGACGGACAAACTACCTGTTTGTTCGCTAGAAGCAGCGATTCGATTTGCAATTTCAGAGCTGCACAATTGCACGACTGAGTTGTCATTCTGAAAAAGGGAGAAAGTGGTTTAACCTCCTCAACTATAAGGCAGAAGTGAAAATATAAATTGTGATTTTGTGGTCTTAACGAACGTACGCGTTTTCCTATTAATTCTCAACATGGTACAAAAAGTGCAAAAGTGCACACACATAAATTTGAGCTTCTAAATGCTAAGAATAAGAAAAATTGGCTTCGAGAATCGGCAGGATTCGAACCTGCAATCTTCGGTTCCGTAGACCGACGCGTTATCCATTGCGTCACGAGGCCAATGCAAGTGAGCACCAGTAGCAGTATCTACGTTTTCGCCAATGGAGAGAGCTGTAAAAATCATGTTATTTTTGCCTAATTTGTCTCTGCTTTGTTTTCTGCGGTTTTTGATTGACATAAATCAAAAATCGCATTGATATAATAATAATTGCAATTTAATCAAGAATTTCGAGCATTCGTTCACGACCATAAACTACAAGAACGGCAGTTTGTGGCAGAGAAGAGCATTTTGCGACTTCAGGATGGCAACTTCAAAGAGAACACAGACTGTTCAGTAACAGACAGATTAAAAACAGACAGTTCAGTAACAGACAGTTCGGTAACAGACAGTTCAGTAACAGACAGTTCGGTAACAGACTGTTCAGTAACAGACAGATTAAAAACAGACAATTCAGTAACAGACATTTTATCATAAAAAATTTCGTGGTAAAGACGTCGTGGTAATGTCGGCTCACCGTAGACGGTATTTCTATTTGTTGTCTGTAATCTAGCACTCCGTTGATCTGTCTCTTTCGAACTTTTTGTTTCGCTTAAAAAGGAATCTCTCTTCAAACGCAAACTTTCATTATTAACCAAAACTGACACAGAAATCAAGCGAAAACAAACAACGTTTCGTTCCTGTTGTTTGCAAGGTTAAAGCAATACTGTATGCCTTCATTTTTGGTTTCGGTCAAGGCGCTTACATTACTCCACGATTTAAATTGTGGAAAGTAGCGGTCGCAATGACGCGTTTGATCTTCGGTGCACGTCCTGAAGCCGATCGCTGACAGCCTTGTTGTAGGCCTCCTGCGACTCCTTCCACCGTTTCTGCCTCTTCTGATTCAGCGAGGTGATCTTCTTCAGATGCACCATATTCAGATGGTGGAACATCTTGCTCTGCAGGCCGGCGTAGTCGCACGAACTGAGCGGACACGGAATCTTCATGCCCAAGTGGCCGGCGATGTGATCGCGCTGGCCGGGAAGCGAGCTGATCTTCGCGTCGCAGAGCTTGCAGACGTCGTTGGCGACCGATTTCTTCTTCAGAATCTTCGAGAGGTTCTTTTCGGGGAAATAGTGCGCCTCGAACTGCATTCTTTTCTTGTAGCAGACGGCGCGCTCCTCGTCCTGCCGCTTCCGCTCCTCTTTGCTCAGATTCCCGCTCTTCATCTTGTGATGGGCGGCCAGATGCGGGCGGAGGCTGTGGACGCCGAGCCGAGCGGTGCATTTTGAGATGGGACACTCGAGTTTGAGATTCTCGTGGACGGCGATGTGGTGGAGCCGATGGTAGCGCTTTCCTCTTCTTGTGGCACGAGGTGCAAATCATCAGGCATCTGCCGTAGTCCTCGCTTTCGTCATCCACGTCGTTGTTGCCGATTTCAGAGTCGGATTCACGCCTTATTCTTCAGTTCATGGTCAATTCACTTATCTATTTATTTATTGCAATATCGTCTCTACATATTCATACGTCCACATCAGCGCATTGTGGATTCGCTCATCATTCCAAACATCACTGGGCGATCGCGCTGTCAGCTTCTCAGCGTCCGCATTTCGCTGTTCGACTTTCCTGAGCAGATTCTCAAGCTTTTTGTTGTGTCCCGCATCCAAGATTACAGTCTGCAAATTAACTCCTTTCACTGAGCTGCATCAAACTGGCCTGACTCACGTGAACTGTACACTGAAGATCCGACGTGACGCGCAAAATCGCGCCGCGGCTTCCCCCGTCGTACATTGGCGCGGAGAATATTGTCAGAACTTGTCGATCGAACGAGAACGAGTAGCCGTTGTAGAAGCTCTCGTGCCCGCGGCAAATGAAATCCAAATCAAAACGATCCAGGAACTTGCGCACAGCCTTTGGACCGTAGACAAACGAGCAATTGCGGCTGTTCGGGCCCCAGTAATCGACTGTTTCGTCCTTTGCCGGATCTGACCACAAAAGGTCGGACATCAGTCCGGATAATGGCAAATCAGAGGGTCGCTTGATGCTCCTGATCTGATCCATGCTCTGTAGGAACGGCGAAATCCCTCCATGAGCGCAGAAGATTGCTTTGCCGACGATTGCGGCCACGGGCAGACATTGGAAAGTCGAGTTCATGATACGGTAAAGTCTGTCAGCGTCCGGTTGGTTGAATCGTTCGTTGCCTAAATTCTGGATTGAAGAAAAACGCATGTTTAAGGCGGGAAACGTACACTCTTTAAGCAGATTATTCTCCACTTTCTTAAAGCCATTTATCGCGCCACATTCGTGGTTTCCACGTAGCAGGAATATGGAGTTCGGGTAGCGGAGCTTCAGGCTAAATAGAAACAGAACACACTCGAGCGACTGGAACCCTCGATCCACGTAATCCCCGAGAAAGAGATAACGCGTTTTCGGGGGTTTTTGGTGCAGAAGGAAGATTCGCAGAAGGTCGTGGAATTGGCCGTGAATATCGCCGCAGATTGTGATTGGCGCGTCGATCTCGAGCAGAGTCGGTTCTGTTAAGAATAGGTCGCCGACAGCGTTCAGGATCCTGATAAACTCTTCCAACGAAACGGTGCCGTTTTCAAAGAGAAAGTAGTCGTTCGGGTGTCCGCCAAAAGCTTAAATCGCGGGGCGTTTACGGGCTGAAGCGAGATGAAGCCAAAACAATACCATTGAACGATGTCGTGATGACTTTCTGAAGCAATTTCTTGTCGATTCGCGATTTGCCGTTTTGTTGAGACGTTCCAGGCTGCATGTCCATCTGCAAATATTCATCAATTGAACACAAATTCAGGTTGGAATGCGAACCCATCATAGCGAGAGAAGCTGGTAATCGAACGTCACTTGGAAAATTCGTACGTTCGCCAACGTAAGCTTCAGTTAGTGACTGAAGCGCCGCCAACTATCCTGAAACCGGTAGCCTGATTCCCAGCTATTTGAAGACGGTAAACATGACAGTTTTGCAAGATCAGATGCATCAAGCCTGTCGCAACGCCCAGTTCTAATCCAGACAAAACTCTCTCATTTCTGAATAACCGAGAATGGTTTAGATGACATCTGAGCAATGAGATATCCGTATTTTCAGCGATGTGCAACAGGGCGCTGGTAGCTTCCACGGCCGATTTTTATTTTCTTGTTTTAGAACTGCGCAGATGCCGGAATGCTGTGCTGACTCTGAAAATTTTAAGCGAAAAAAAACTTTTCTTTATGTTAGACCGCGCCGAACGTATGGGGTTTCCTATCCCGTTCGAACTAAATGAGCGGCAACGGTACGGGCGGACATACCAACAAACGATTAAAAATCTTGGCCTTGCGAAAAGTGGTAAAGCATTAAAAAAAATCGTCACAACTCCTGAGATACGAGCAGTTCTTGTTCTTGGATAAAGTGGCCAGATACAGTAGGGAATATGCGTAAGCTTTCATAGTTGTTCTGTGGTCACGCGACATCGCATTCGCATTGTGACAAAAGGTAGGAAATTCAGCACATGACAGCAAGTGACACAAAATCTTTTCAAGAACGCTTTATTCTTCAACCAAAACACAAGCCCACAACGCGCTTCAAACGCCTCTACTCAGGACGACTCTTTGCTTCGCAGAGCAGAATCGCTTCTCCTTCCTGAAAGGATTTGATCATCAATCATCTCGAGAAAGAACAGCTTTGCTTCCGCCCTTTTCAGCTCGTTTTCAACTTCAAACGACTTCTTCAACGTCATCGGCTCAGCGAGTCGTCTCCTCAATTCTTCGACCTTCTTCTGCGTTCGCTCCATTCGCCGCTGGTTGCGGAGGCGCTTCACCGACGAGTCTCTGGCAATGTTAATTGCTTTCTGAACTTCGGCATTTGGAGCGGCAGCAGTAGGCACTTGAAGGACAAAACATGGCGGGATTGGAGAAGGAGAGTTGACCGGAGACATCGTAGAGGTTCCTGAATCTGTAGAAAAGTCGAGATTCTGGGCGTTGATCGCGGTCGCTTGACTCGGTTCTGTGCGGAGTATTGTCTTTTGAGCGCTTTCATTTTCTTCTTCACATTTCTGACCGCTTCCGGGGGTCATTTGAGCGGAAGCGAGTTGTCTGCTCAGCTCAGCGATCTCCTCTTCCTTCTTCTTCAGTTCGTCCCTGAGTTTCTCGTTCTCTTCCTGAACGGCCAGGACCTCCAGTTGGGTCATCTCCGCCTGCTTTCTGGCTTCCTCGGCATCTGCGAGCTCCTTCTGAAGCTCAGAAATCATCCTCCGAGCCTCCGCGAGTTCCTCGTACTTCTTTGCGCCTTTTCGCTCCTTCTTGACCAAATTTCCGACCATGTTCAGGGCGGAGCTGATCGTGCAGAGCTTCTCGGGGTCTTCTTTCAGGAATTCCAGGTCGGCAACGAGCAACGGAGAAGCGAGGAACTTGGCCACGTCGTTCAAAATTCTGTCAAAGTTCTCGTAGGTCGCGGGGGATTCGAGCGTCTTGATGAACGCGTTTCCGGTCACCAGATCCTTTGGGATTTGGCTGATGACGGAGCGAACGGCTTGAAGGCGGCAGCTGTAAGACGGCGACATCAGACCGTACATGATGTCGTTGTTGGGTCTGTTGACTCCGCCAACGGCTTCGGAGGTTGCAGCGGGGTCATGGAACTTCGGAGCTTCCGTGGCTACGGCCTCTAGTTCGACTTCGGGCGTTGTAGGAGGGTTTGAAGAGGTGAGAGACCTGTGTGAACGCATACGCGCCAGAAGGTCCTGCAACGCGGAAGCGGGATTGTTGACTGCGGCATCAGTTGGAACTGCAAGACCGTTGGATCCAGGGAAGGCGTTGATCATCTTGATTGTTCAAGTTCTTGTCGATAATCGCTGGAATCCCTCTTTTAAATGGGGAGCATTTGCGCTGAAAGCAATGCCCTAGGATGACACGAGCATCGCATTTTTGGTTTTAAAGCAATGCAAAGTGTGAGGCTTTCAAGAACAGCTGTTTTGTAAGGTTTTTGGCGGCCACACTGTAATGGCCGAAGAACGGTGACCCGACATTACCGCGACGTTATAACCGCGAACACCATTTTCGCGGTAATGACGCATTCCTAATTCCGTTCCTAATTGAGATTCCGAATTTAAACTTTGTCTTTGTTGTTTGATGCGAAGTTTATTCCAACATAGATTAGCAAGAGAACACTGCCAGAGCTGTCAGAACTTTGCATTATTTTGATATTGCCAAGGAGGAACTAACGTTCAACAATTAAACAAAAATTAACATTAGACAAAAAATTGCAACAATGTTTATGGGCCTTAATGTTCCCATATGGGCCTTAATCCGAAATTAGACATTTCGGCGCCAGGACGACTTGGCGCCGAGCAATCTTAGGGTTTCGGAGGGCTAAGTGCAGGCTTAGGCCTAGGAGTTGCCGCAGGGTTTGCCTATTGAATTATGGGCGAGCGCAGCCCAAATTTCACTTCACTTTGTATACTACGAACTTTGATTGTTCAGCGCCAAGCTGGCACGTATCTTATCGGCCAATTTGTCCCATAAGACACACAAGGCAATTGACACAACTTGAGCAACAATGAGTCTTCGCGGTAATGACTTTCGCGGTAACGTCATGGAGTCCTGAAGAACGGACTTTTTGTTTTGCGAGTTATTTGCGATGAAGTTGACGAGGACGAAGGTAAGCAATACAACTCTGTATTACGCTCGTGGAGGTAAGCTTAAAGCTATAAGCTGAAGCTGAAGGTAAGCTGAAGATGAGCTTAAATAGAAAGCATTTCGAATATGAGAACAATAGAGTACAACCTTGGAATCGGAATAGGAGAATAGGGTGAGTAAGCGAGCGAGGACGCTCAGCTCATTAGATATATGCGACATCTGAGTGAGTGGGAATAGGGATCAAATAAGAAACTTTCAATTCGATTCACGATTGCTAAACTTCAGAGCTCGAATTGTGGTTGTTGAAAATTAACGCCGTGAATAGCGCCAAAACCAATAGCGCAACAATTATTGCGCCACGATTACTGGTTTAATCGCTTATGGCTCTTTTTTAAATCAAAGCTGATTTTTAGGGAGGTGATCATCTTCTTCACCGCGAACATGCGGGCGTTCAACTCGTTCCAGCCGCTTTCTGTACATAGTTAGAGAGGAAATAAATATTTGAATTAATTTCTGAAAAGAGAGAAGCAATCATAAACCACAGAATTCAAAAATTCCATAATGCTGATTGTCAAAGGTGTGATTAAAGGGACAGGAACATCGCTCCAAAAAATTTTGGAAATTTTCGATTCTGAGGTCACATGTGCGCGATACGGTCGTATTCTGACCGTTTGATGCGGAAGCTTGTATCCGGCTGATTTACGCGATTCTGATGGCCTGATCGTTCCTCACGCCTCGAATTGGTCTACAACGACACAGTTTGTGGCTGTTTGGGTGAGAAACGATTCCAAATTGGATTTTGCGGTTGTGCGCGTCAACGATCGGTCAGCAAATGACATTTTTTGCCTTTTTCGGCTCCAGGAAGTCACATGTGCCTGGCCCTACTATTGTTGGCGCAAACGTCGTTGGCGGTACTGTCGTCCGTAAAGTTGGGACCGTAAAATAGTGCGCCTCTGCGCCTGCGTCTACGAAAACAGCGCGAGCGAGGATGAAGAAAGGAGTTTTTCATGCATACATTAAAATTATTAAAAAACACAAATTTATGATTAACCAAAACCCCACCACCAACACAGAAATTAAGCAAAAACAAACTGCGATTTGTAGGCGCCATTTGGAACGCGCAAGCAGTATAATCCGGCTTCGTTATTGTTTTTCAACAGAAAGATGCTCGCATTCCTCCTCAATCCTTTGAATCGTGCGCAAATGACGTCAAAGTGGCGCTCATCTTCCTCGGTGCAACTTCTGAAGCCGAGTTCCTCATCCAATGTGACTTCATTTTTGCACCAAACGCTTTTTCCCGCCATTTCTGACGCGTTTTTTCTCCACTCAGCAATCAGCTTCTTCAGGTTTGACTCCGAAATATCGGGAATAAATGTCTGACAGAACTGTTCTTGTTTCAGTAGCTGCAGCAGTTGATTTGTGGCTTCGTCGCTGATTTGATCGTCTCCCGTAAACTCGAGTATAATTAACTTTTTCTTCTGAATCAGCGCGTCTGGAATTTTTAAATTGGCGGCCACATTTATCAAAATACAGAACTGGATTGACCCGATCCATTTCTCAAGTTCTTTGCTCATATTCGAAGTTTTCAAATGGAGAGCGACTCGTTTGCCTTTCGTGACCGCCGAGAGTTCCTCCAGCTCTGCAGGGTCGATGGAATATTCGGCGCCGTCGGCAGAAACGGTGACCGATGTGTACCAGTCGTGCTTTCTGGTGACGTTGTTGAATTTGACCACATTTCCAATTGCGCTGTTGAAGTGACTTAAATACCCTCCGTCGCGAAAATGACCGTTTCTCAGTTTCACCATATGGAATGCAGCGTTGTCGAAAACGTCGTCAGCGACTCGGCCGTAAAGTCCCGAAAGTTCTCGACATTCGGAAATGAGGCTTAGGCCAACTCGACTGCTGCAAACTGCTTCGTAGAAGAGCGCGGGAACGTCGTCCATGGTGGGTCGTCGATTCAGCTTCGATTTTGATTAGACTCCGTTTCATCGCCTAAATGCGTGCAATGCGATGCGCGTGACGATCGACTCTTCGCAGCGAATTGTGTTAATTAGTGTTAACAACAACATTTGCATCGCAAATGGCGTCAGATAAGGATATTGTCGCCTTACGACTGAACGTCGCATTGGGAAAAGCGCTGCGGGACCCGCTCTCCGGTCGCGCTGTTTTTCACCCGGGATTGTCGAGTCGCACCGTGCAAAGTCGAAATGCTCATTCCATAAGGAATCAATCGGAAGTCCGCTAGTAATCTTATAGCAACGTCGGCGGCGTCAATCTATCTTTTGCGACTAAGTTTGACTAAGAAAATAAGGAAATCCGCTAGTCATAATTGTGGGCTCTGCTGCGTTTTGTGCTTTATTTAATTTATTAATGGAGA
Source organism: Steinernema feltiae (assembly GCA_007213375.1). Classification (NCBI taxonomy): domain Eukaryota; kingdom Metazoa; phylum Nematoda; class Chromadorea; order Rhabditida; family Steinernematidae; genus Steinernema; species Steinernema feltiae. The sequence goes on along the minus strand of MQUG01004410.1, from coordinate 505 downwards.
AAACGTGGAGAGAAAACGCGTCAGAAATGACGGGGAAAATCATTTTGTGTAGAGAGGAAGTGATGCTGGATGAGGAACTCGCTCAGAAAGTGCATCGAGGAAGAAGAGCTCCACTTTGACGTCATCCGCCCAAATGGAAGAGAATGTTGAGGAATAAGAGCTTATTTATGTGGAGGGGAGGGGGTTCCTAAGAACTGAATGAGGGTCAGAGGCCACCGAAGTGGGCGTGGCTAGTGCATTTAGGTTAATTAAGAGATAAAGCGGGTAACCAAATCGCTGACCATTACATACGGTGTAAAGCGAATGCCTTCTGCTTCAGGAAACGGATTAGATTCCTGGGGGGCTAATACCCTAGCTTCGCAATGCTAGTCAGAGTTCTTGGAGCGTGGAAGATGCTCGCCAAAGCGATCTAGCGTTTGCTGCCTTTTGACAACTAGCGTAAAAACCGCTGCCACGCGGGTATCGGTATTTCTTCCTTCCAAGCCGTTGGAGAACAGCACGTCGT
>MQUG01004407.1:0-28246 GCA_007213375.1 Steinernema feltiae | reverse complement strand
CCAGGAGTCCATTATGGCCTACAATGTGTCGACCATTGCTTGGACCAGAGATCACAGGGTAACGCATTCAGCGATTGCATCCTTCAAACAGTCAAAACGTTTCAGCTGTCCGTCTGAGAGACAAACGCGAGTGAGCGTCTACACGCCGACGGTATGCGGTGGAAAGCTACTTGATCTGTGGGTAAGTCACTCACCTGAGACACAATTTAGTGCTTAAATTCTAGCGTAATCAAGCTGCAATTGCGTTGCAATGGAAGCTTTTACAACCAGAAGGTCAAGCACGCAGACAGGAGTGGCGCTCCTCACCGAATCGAATCAATCATTGTGGCAATTCGCTCTACAACAAGACCTCTGGACTTGATTGACTCGCACAGTCAGTTTGAGGGAGTGTAGCCATCCTATTCTAGCTACTATTATAGATATGAACGGTGTGATCACTGCATGGGCGGTATTCTGCAAAATTTCCGGTCCTCCAACGGTGATTGTGGCCACAGATGGCGCGATCTACTTGGGTAGGAAGGAGCGCGCGCTCAGAGTCAGGTAAAACCTCTTTTTCATTTATTCTAGACCGCTTTTGAAAGTTTAGAATTTTCCTTGGATGATCCCACCCAGCCAGGGCGTCTACGTGGAAATCAAACCAAATTGGGATAACAGCCAACTGGCGCTGTTCAACTCATCGGGTGTGATTCAACTGGTCGACTGCAACGACGATTTCTCCGTTCTGCACACCATCAGATATCGATATGACGCGGCCACTGTGGGGAATTATTGTGTGGGCGTGAGGTGCTCTGCGTTCACACACCGCACGCGCTCACATTCTATTCGAAAGATTCCAGCTCTAGCGAGTAAGCACTCTAAAATTGCCATTTTGGTCTGAATAATCCCATTCAGATACCCACTAGACGAGACAGTTTTTGTCGACGTAGAACTAGACGGTGTAAAGGTCTTTTCGAGGACTACCGTAACGTCATTTGCTGTTGTAAACGGTAAGGGACTTTAGGGTAAATCGACGTCTGATAGTGGATGTTTGCAGAGAACCTAGAAGCTGTTTTCGTCATCTCTTCTACGCAACCTGGCGCGACGCTTCTCTTCGCCTCTCAGCTGCACAGCGAGGAAAGTCACGAGGTTTACAGGCACATGCGCAGCATCCAGGGTGAGATGATCACTGCGGTGGATCAATGTCTGTTAGCGGCAGCCAATTCGTACGAGCCGGAGATTCAAGAGCAGCTGCTTATGGTGAGCTTCTATTGTAAAATGTGCGCTAAATAGAGTGTTTCAGGCCGCAAAACTCGGCAAATCATTTGAACACAGATACGATTCGTCACAATTCGTTGCAATCTGCAAACAGATTCGCATTCTTCACGCGGTTCGAATAAAACGAGTCGGAATTCCGATCTCGTTTGCACAGTAAGTGAATGTCAAAAAAACAAAAAGGCAAAACTAGAGCACCCGGGAAGGAGGAAGACGCCGAGGCTAGAGTAGAGTTTGGAATTTGGTTAGGAACTTGTCCAAAGCTTGCCAATCCGTAGCTGGTGTGTCGATGCGTAGCCATTATTTCGTATTTCCTTGGTAATTGTCTGAAAAACCAGGCCCGGATAAGCGTGAATAGCCACAGCTGGCAGATACTGTTTAGTCCAAGTCAAAGTAAACCAAAAATCAGAAATTTTGATTCCTCCAGTTACAATTTTGTGTTGCTAGTCGTTCTAGACCAGTTAAGCCTACGAGAAGGGCTAAATTCGTCAAATATACCGACAAAAAACGCAACAAGGTTAATGCGCTTAAACTATAATGGATACTGTTAAGATTGTCAGAACTCAAAATCGGACCACTTCTCACCAGACTCATTGAGCTGAAGTGCTGGCCTGTAGCGGAGAAAGTTGCCAGCTACATGGAGCTTCCCGTGGAAGAAGGAGTCCATCTTGTTCTAGAACAATGGGCGCAATCCCTGATGGAAGAGTGCAAAAAGAACAGCGGTGAAGCTTCTCAAGTCGATGCCAGAATCTACAACAAATTGAGGAATTTCCCGGCTTTTAACTACGCGAGTAAGCGACCTTTTTCCTTTGCAATCAATTCTTAATCCTGTCTTAGACATCGCTGAGGGAGCCTACGAGCTAGGGCTTTATGAGCTTGCCGAGTTGATGCTCAGCCGTGAGAAACGAATGTCACGCCAAGTGGAACTGCTCCTCAAGATTCACGTTTCAAGGCAGAAGGATCAAGTGATCCACAAAGGTGACGTTTACTTGCAGAAAGCGCTGGCGAGCGCCTCAAGCAGTCAACAACCTGATCTGAGTAAGGAAAAAATTGATGTTTTACTCAAATTTGCCGCTTTTTCAGTCTCTCTTGTACTGTCACATATAAGAAGCCATCTGAGTACTATTGAAATCGATAATCTCATGAGAGATTGGCCAGAAGCACGAGCTATTCAAGAGGTAAGCGGAATTTTTGTTGCTAAAGCGACAAGGACTTCACTACAGTATCTTGAAATGCATTCATTCTTTAGAACCACAGAACTTTAAGAAATTAGGGTCTGCCAGATTGGGGATTAACTAATCTGGTCGTTTTATGCAAACTCCGGTTGTTTCACGCAATTTTAATGATTCTAAATTCACCACTACCATGCACTACATGTAAAATGCCCTTAAAGTGTCTTAAACAACCACCTTCAAAATACGGCCGGAAACATTAGACTGACCCCTTCAGTGCCTGTTTTAACAAGTCTCTTAAACTGTCATATTGTAGGACTTCTACCGTATCGAATCACCAAAACACCTCGAGGCTTTCTATCGACAACATGAAGAATTTGATCGCGCGGCGTTGTTCAACGTCGAAGAATCGATGGATCCAACGGCAACTGACGAAGAGAAAATCTTCTTCTTGAGAAAAGCCCAAGAACAGTTGACCGGAACGAACGGTCGCGATCCTGGTTGTATTAATGTGCTCTCCGACATCATCAACTTGCAGCGCTTGGCCTCAACGTGGGGCTGTTCGGATAGCGATTCTCTTAGAGATGTATTCAAATGGGCGGTCCTGAAAGACGTCGTGCAGTCGAACGAAGTTTCCTATGTCGACCAGCTGGTCAAGAATTTCAAGTTGACCGAAAAACAGTATGTCAACCGTTGAATCTATGTGTGATTCTTGATATTTTCAGGGTTTACGTATGGAAACTGGATGTATTTGTTGAAAATGCGCTGTTTGATCACTTGGCGCTGCTAGCACGCTGCAAGAAATCGCCTGTAGGCTACTTGGTATGCGTTCTCTCGTGAAAATTCCTCTTATCTTAATTCTTTAAGCCTTTTATCAAAGCGCTGTGCAAAGCTGGCTACATAAGTGAAGCGGAGAAGCTGATGGACCGAGTGATCGATCCGGAAGAGCAGATCAGAGCGTGGATTCTAATGGAGAAGCCTCTTGACGCGGGGAAGATTGCTGTTGTCAAGAAGAGGAACGATTGGCTGGGAAGAATTCGTGCGAAATGCCGGACGCCTGAGCTCAGAAGTGATCTCGATGCTCTGTTCTGCAATCGCCCATATTAAGATTATTAGAGTTGGGAAGCTTAAATTAACTAAATAAAATGCAAATATCTCTAATTCAACATAGATTGAACTTAAATTTAATAAATAAATTCAGGCGGCAAATAACCAAGAAACGTAAAAATATAGTTCAAATTAAGTGCAAAGAGGGAGTGCAAATGGGAATTCCTCGCTTACGTCCAAATTTGGACGGTCTCGTAGAAAGTGCGCGGATACTGTGGCTTCCGAAAAGAACCAAAAAAAACTCCCAAGCACAAAAGACGGCAGACATGAGACCCAAAGTCAAAGTTGTCAGAGAGTCAACCGTTGACTTTAGACATTCATTTAGGTAAAACAAGTGCCGCTAGTGGTTCGGCCAGGACGAATGCAAAGAGGGAGATGGAAGGGCGCTAAACAAGACACTTACCTTACCATGTCTTCACTCCATGGCTTGGTGAGCTGAGCTGATGCTAATCATTGATTAATCCAAGGAAGTTGTCCGAAGACGTGGACATGCCTTTTCGTAGCGTAATGGCGATATCTATCAGTAAAATCTCCGGTGTGTAGCGCTCGCCTTGTTAATGATTGCCACGCGGGATTGCCGTTAATTTACTACAGACTTACAGAGAAATTAAAGAAACAATAATTAATATGACGATCTTCTTTGTCGGTGATCTTCCGAGAGCTTTGTCGTGAAGTGCTTGATCTTTGGCTTTCCGTTGATCATTCTCGATCAAGAAGCGTGCTGAGTGTATTGCCTCTCGGTACCAAATTCTTCGGACATCTCTACAACGAACTGTTGTTGCGGCTTGTCTTCCGGGAATTCTTCTTCATCACTCCCAAACAGTGCGTCGATCTTCTTTGAGTCGTTTGTTTGTTTCTTCGGTCGGCTTCGATGGCTCTTCGTTTCTTCAGAGTCTACCAAATCGTTTTTGTGTTGACCTTAAAACATGGAATAAGCGAAAGGAAACGCAAAACGCGAAGAATAAATGTGGTTTTCGTTTCCCTTATTTTCTGAGTGTTATGCGATGATCTTCTTACCGTTCTCGGGGTTGTACTCCAATCATGATCTGTGGTAGAGCACTCGCGCAACTTGAATTAAATTTCTTTTACGATTAATTTAGGAGTGCCGTATACGATTTCTTCTGGATCAAATGCGTCGTTGTTTTAGTGGCAAAGTTCGAAGCTCTGGGAATCACCCGGTCGAAAGTTTGCTACAATCAATATTCTTGATGAAACGACCAATCACTTACCCAATCGTTAAATCTACTTTCACAAAGTCTTCAACCAGCGCAACCTGCTTACTGTTCGGTTTTATTGGATACTTCAAGATATCATTATGACGGTCAACCGGGGCACGGGGCGTGTCGCCGAGACATGCAGCTTCGTAGATTACTGCTATGTCAAATACTGTCCCTTGGAAAGTACATTTTTCTAAAACAGCGAATCAATCCTAGATCAAGAAAATACTCGATTAGATGGACTGAAGAGCTGCCTGGAATTTGCATTTGAGCACAAAACAAGCTGCTAGCAACTCACGTATTTCCAGAGAATAATTCATTTCGAACAATTCGTAGATTTTGAGACTAGCCACACGAAAACGAAACTCAGGTATAGTATCTAAACCATACGTTTTTATTCGCTAAAAAGTAAAATAAAATTTCTTTTGGTATCTTACTGACAAGGAGTGAACGTGACTTACGTTTGTTTCGCTTATCGTTCTGTTCTCTCAAATATCCTTCGTTATAGAAGGCCATGAAGATGGTCGAGCGGAGTTTCGGGCGCGATGAGGACTCCAGGGTGGCCGGATGCACCAGAAAATAGAGAACCAAAGAGGAAACAACGACCATGTCGCTGGCCATGTCATCAACGCTCAGTTTGGTAGCACTCAATTCATTCTCAACCCTCATTTCTATTTGTTAAAATATCGAAATTTAGTGTTTCATGTAGAGGACTCACTCATGTAAGCGCTCGTCGTTGTGATGATGTTAGCACGATTGGCCTGTACGCAGCTACAAATAGGCGTTGTGAATTGTATCACCTTGATAAACGCGAACTAACAGGTACAATAGAAGAAAGTTCTTGTTTTCGAGCTAAAACAAAATATAACATTACATTACAAAATAGAACATGCAAATCAATTACTTGTTCGAACACTCACACAATCGAAGTTTGTCGGAAATAACAGAGCAAAGGGAACACGTTCTCCAAATACCCATCATTTTCTCTAGCCTTCTGCAGCCGGCAGTAACATACTGTTTCTTTTTTCGGAACTGGTAGTTATTATGGACTCCTGACCAGCATCGAAAATACAGCTGATAACTCATCAGCATGCCAGCAAGCTCCATAGAACCGCATTCACCATGACTGTAAGAAGTCCGCCATGACTGAAAGCAATTGGTTAACACAGTTCGCATAGTTTACAACTGACTTTTAAAACGATCCTTGTTGTTGACAGCTAACTTGTGAAAGCACTCGAACATTGATGTTTGGCTGCGTATCCAAGCAATTCTGTATACAACGAATGCGCGTTGGCGTGGCATTGAATCGTCCCGGCAAAGTAGCGCTCAGTTTTTTGAACCGGCGTCGTCGCCAACGCTTTGTCTATACCTTGTATTCGAAGCACCCTTCCCTGAGGTCTGTAAGCGGTCCGAATTTTGGAATTGAATGCGTCACTAAACGTGTTACATAGGAATTGTTGGCAGATTGAGTGTTGACTTACAATAGGCGTGTGCAAATGGCTGCATACGGTTTGCAAAAATCGCTGCTCATTGCGCTCTCAGTTGCTGTCATTAGCCTTGGAACGCAAATCGTGAAGTCCTCCATGTAAATTTTCTTCTTTAACCTACAAATTCAAAGCAAATTTAGTTATCGACCAAGAATATTCATCTGCAAGACTGTTGGTTGTTAATTGCTTAAAAGCGAAGCGGTGTGTGAGCTTGCGCTCTGGATAGCCATATCGAGACAATTGTCCATGGCGTTCTTGAAGTACTCCCAACTTTATACATTCTAGGCGGATACGACGCCGAAATTTGAAAAAACGTGAAAACCAAAATTATTTTGAAATATTTGAATATTTTGTAAACATTTATAATAAAAGCTGGAGCTCGGGCGTTTTGTTTAGAAAATTAAAATACTGCCACATTCAGAGAAGCCGACGAGCCGGAAATCGAGCCGGCTCGTGGCTCAGCTCGATTACTCATTGTTCTTATCGAGCCGGTGCGATTTTCGAAGAGCTTTTTCATTCATTTAACTATCTGTTTCCGTTGTTTTCTAACCACATCGAACAAATAAACTGTAAAACGCACAAAACAGGCAAATTTAGTCAACTTTAGTGAATATTGAGCCGGCTCGATAACTTGGATTTAATAACTGCTCGATAACTGGGAGCCGCTCGTGCTCGGCTCGCTCTGATTTTTGACCGGCGAGCCGACTCTTGGCTCGGCTCGATGGCCTTTTTTTTTAAATCGGCTTCTCTGCCACATTCCATTTAAATCCTTTTAATCCGCTAGCTCAGTGATCCAAGTTTGTCTGAAATCTGAACTATCTCAAATTGATCTCCAGTTTGATGAAAATCCCAAGTTTTTCATCATATTTCGTACCAAATCAGTTTTCTAGTGTTATGCTTTTCATTTTTCATTTAAACCTTTGAATAAAAAGTACAAAATAACCTCAGAAATTCTTCTGCTTCTGATTCTGTTGATTCGAAAAATTGCTTCTGAAAGGATTCAAACCGCCGGCAACCGCTTCGCAGTCTGAAGCACTGACTCTCCGCTATTCGACAACCGCCGGGAGACATTATTTTGCCGATTAATTACATAGAATACGCATATCTGGTCCCGATCGGACATATTGGACCATCTTCTTGTGTCTCAACACGCTTTTTTCCAAAGTGAACTCTGTATAACAGGAAAATTTTAAAAATGAGTCAAGTCAAAGACTTAAAATGGCTTATATACGTTGAATGAACTGTGCTTTACTTAACAGACGCAGAAATTAACATCACACTGAGGATTACAACTCAGAAAAGTGAAATTATGATCAAATAATCTGGCAAAGTGACTAAAAAACCAACCTTGTATTGCAAACAAAGCTCAGCGTTGGACGACAGTAATTGTATGTGGCGCAAAGCCTGAAAAATTATTGAATAACTAATTTTAAAGTTAAAACGATAAAAACAACAAATCGCAACATCTCTCGGCTACACAAGCAAGTGCAAACGAACGTGAGAACTTTCCAACACAGCTTGTTGAGCGCTCCCGCAGTCGTTTTTTGTTGAAAATCGATGATTATATTTGTCAGAAAACAAGCCGATTGATCGACAATTCACGCCAATCGCTTCAAATTCATATTTCTGTGCGTGTTCTGTTGAATTTTTGCTTTTAAACGCGGCTGACCATCGATTACTCTGTTGTATTGGACTATTTCTAGCTTTTGGCCTTTCTCATTGGCAAATATCGGCCCGTTACTTGCAGACAGCATTATGGCAGCCCATCAATGCTCGCCCACAGTCCTAAAAGGCTTAAAAGATCGAAATGAAACACTGAAAGCGGAAAACCAAGCGGTAGCGTTGTTCTCTTCTTCTATCTGCTCACAATGATCATTTCAATTCAGCTCCAAGCCGAGAACAGGAGGCTCAAGCTTGAGTACAGAAGGGAGCTGCTGAAAGTGTCGGAAATGATGTTTCGACGAGAGCAGGAGCGGCCGGCGAGCAGCGGATCCGACTCGGACGACCGTCGAGTGAACGCGCCCAGCACGAGCTGTCATGGAAGAGCGTCGACGTCGAAAAACGTGAGAAATTAGGAATTTAGCCCACAATATCTGTTATTCATAGGCTACTTGCAACTGCAACGACCACGGAGGCCCATCGGGAAGCGGAAAGTGACGATTGACAACGGATTTTTGATGTAAATTTTTGCAATTCATGATGATCCTCGTGACGTGCTCATTGTAACGATTTCTGACTTCAGAATTGCATAAATGGACGTCTGTTTGAGCTTGTCAGCTCTGCTGATGACCTGGGGCGTCTAATCAACCGTTGCTAATATTTTATAACTCAAAAAAGCAGAAATTCTCAATTTTCAGCTCATCGACAGCGCGGACGTAGGCTTCCTGCTGCTGATCTCTTTCTTCTCATCATTTATCTTTTGATACTAGACATTCTAGGTTTACAATTCCACTTGAAAATTCACAGAAAAAAAAATCACAGAAAAAACCATTTTGCGGCCAGACCGAACGTCCGATTTATCCTAAAATTTCTCAACATGTGCTAAATTGACCCCACAATGAGTGCATCACTTTATATTCGAGTGCTTTACAAGGCTGGTCGCAAAATTTTATGTTTATGCCATCATTGAAAAATTTGAAAATGCTCGATTTTCGCTGTGTCACCGTCTGCCCTGTGTTGCGCTTTGGTCGGTATTCCATTTCTCTCCTGGTGAAGATGTTCACCTGAATCGTCGTTGTGATGAATAACGAGTTGTCAACACACAATCTCCTCTTTGACTCTGCGCCTTCTAACCGCTCATGTTGAGTCCGAGTGTAATCGTGACGTCGTGGTTCATTGGTTTCCGTGGTTTTTGTTCAAACCGTTTTCGAAATCATTAGTCGGACCGCTTGTTCTTAAACTACCGCTGTTCTCAGCTGCATAAAATCTTTCACGTCTTTGCCTGTTTCGGTGTTTCTCCTCCCAGGAGATCGTTCGCCAATTGCCACAACGTCGCAGATGATCTCGGGAGAGAGGAACGCAAAGCTGTCGATCCGAGCGTCAAGGACGTTGCACGACCGCTTGACGCCTTTGCGGGCGCTTCCAGCAGATTTGGGGTTAGCGGTTTTTGAGCGTTTCATGTCCAAGTGAACAGAGAGAAGGAGAGAGAGACGAATGCGCTGATTTATGCGGAGACGCTGAGAATCTGCGAAAATTTCTCACCACAATTTGGAAGCTGTTGAGACGCATCGCCGCTCTAAGACCATTAACGTGTGAAAATTTTGCCAATTCGCTGATGAGCCTATCTTGATCTTGAAAATGGTCTCCACCTCATATTCTTATTAACCACAAATGTGAACATCAAACAATGACTAAGCAAACACAAACGACGTTTTAAAATCAGATGTTCTTCTCGAAAAGCAAAAAACCGCTCTTCCGTCCTGGGTTTTCAGCATCAATTTTGCGGTGAACTTCGGCCAATGTTTCACTAAGTAGTAAGCGCGTTTGGCGTCGCGTTCTTCTTCCTCGGTGCATTCTTCAAATGGGAATTCAGTCGGCGACAGTTGCAACTCTGAGAATTCTGCTCTGCAATAAACCGTTTTCCCGACCATTTCTTCCGAATTCTCCCTCCAACTGGCGATGATCTTCTTGATAGCGGCAGAGCACTTGCCAGGGAGGAGAATTTGGTGGAACTGCTTCTGTTTGAGAAGATCAACCAGCAGCTGCGTGGTTTCGTCTTCAATTTCAAAGTCCTCGGCTAAATCCATGATGTTCAAGGTGTTCTTCTCCACACAGAGGCGCATCGTCTGCAGAACGTCGCTCGTAATCTTCGTGTCCACTTGCAACTCAAAGACGAGCTGGATTGACTCGACGCACTTTGCAATCTCCTCGCTGATGTTCGGAGTTTTCAAACTGAGAATAACGTGTTTTCCCTTCGTGGCGCTCAGCACTCGCTCCATCGCCTCCGGATCAGTGCTGTACGTCTCTTTGTCGGCGCGTATGGCAATTCCTGTGTAGTGGAGGTGCTTTTTGTTGGATGAGTTGATGTTAACTGGTTGATCTTCACAGTTGTAGTTCTGCTCGGTTACCAACTGACCGTTGAGCACTACCATGTCTTGAAAACACCTTTTTGCGTAGGCATCAGAAGCGACGAGGCCGGGACTTCCTGCGAGAGCGCTACCAGCTGACAGTTCCTCTTTGAAGAAGAAGTGAGAGACGACTCCTTCGAAGAAGAGGACCGGAACGTCGTTCATTTTGAAATAAAATTTAAAAATTCTGGCGAGGCTATAAATACTTTTGAATTCTCGATGCGAAAGTAAGAAGCGATGCGAAAGTGCGAATTGTTGCGACAAGACCGTCGCCAGTTCTGTCGCATCTTCCAGATAATTCAAGAAAAACTCTTCCATCATGTTGATTTTTGCGACGCTCTGTCGCGACCCTTTTCAATGGAACAAAGAGGCCAAAAGGTGAGCTATTGATTTAACGCTCAGAGTGTTACTGCGCCAATCTCAGCATTTGTTTACTGCTTCGTTGAATTTGAATTTGTTGAATATTGTACACCCGTTTAGCTTTAACTGTGTGAAAACTGCAGAACAATCCGGCTATGGAATGATTATCTAGTCGTCTGATGGTAAAGTCACTATTGCAAAGCTTCTCTTTTCCATTTATTGCATCAGTTTGGTTAAATTGGCTTAAATTAATTTAAATTAAATTAAATTAAAAAGTTAAGTTTGGAAATTGGCACAGGCCTACCACGTGCTCATTATTGTTGTTAAAGATGCATTCATTTTATCGTAATATCGTAAGTTGTGATGAATAGCGAGTTGTCGACACACAATCTCCTCTTTGACTCTGCGCCTTCTAACCGCTCATGTTGAGTCCGAGTGTAATCGTGACGTCGTGGTTCATTGGTTCTCGTGGTTTTTGTTCAAACCGTTTTCGAGATCATTAGTCGGACCGCTTGTTCTTAAACTACCGCTGTTCTCAGCTGCATAAAATCCTTCACGTCTTCTATAAAATTAGCTCAAAATACCAAAGGCCAAATGATCCTTACCTTAATCATTCGTGAGATCGGCGCACTGGCGCTCGATGATGGTGACGTCAAGTGAAGCGAAACGACTAAATCACTAACAGTTAAATTGATTCGCTCGATCCGATCGATCAGTTAAAAGGTAAATTAGTAAATGGAGCGACAATTATCAGATTTGGATGCGCAAGCGCCGCAATTTACAACACTGACCGGTTGTTTACCTATCGTTGCATGATCGCCTAATGACGGAACTCCTCTCTGTTTTTTTTTGGGAACGAATCACGGAAATGAGTAAGAATAGTTAGTCGGTTCTTCCAGTTTGCAAAGATAGCGAAGCTATAAAGGAGATGCAACTCGCCAACTCGAGTCAAAGCTCGAGGAAGGCTCCGAATCAGCAATTTTGACTTTATACACGATTGATTTACCATCTAAAACAATGAATTTACCAATAAAATTAAAAAACAAAATTTAAAAAATCTCACTTTGACGGTGGCTCTGATTGCCTTCTTCTCGAAGCTCTGTTCAGAACGCATCATTATCTTGCGCGTCCCATCAGTAACACAAATCGTTTCTCCTTCAAAATGCGCAAAAATAGCAGAGTAGCAGAGTAAATTAGCAGAGTTTAGATGCCCGTGTTCTCCATTGTCTCCTTTTTAAAGAAGAGCACACGATTTTTTAAAGTTGAAAAAACTTACAAAACATCGTTGGGTTTGCTGCGGTTCGATTGATTTTGCTAGATTTTCTTCGACTCAGCGTGATGACCCTGTTTTTGATGCAAACTGCTTCTCTGCTTCTCCGTTCCCATTGGCACCTCGTTTGCTTTTGCTTAAAAAAAGGATGGTCTCGTTACTACTTGCACAAGCGGAATGCTGTCTTACCGACAAGATGATCTTGAAGTTGGATGGGTGGGGAGATCGTAGTACACAAGTGCATTTCTAGGATGAATCAATGAACAATTGTCGAACATTACATTTCATACTTGATTGATATCATCAGGTGCTCCAGTTTGCCGCTGCTGTGGAAGGAAAGAGCGTGGGTGGCGGTGAGCAAAACCTAAATTAGATTCGAAGAGTTATGGAGCGATTTAAGATCTGTTTTGAAATTTTCTGTTTTTGTGGTTCATTATCGCTTGAAACGCGCATGCGCAATGCAAACAAACAGACATTCCCGCAGCTTCTCGTCTGCAAACATCGCACTTTTGATCGACTGCAGCTCTATACTCGATCTAATGAAAATCAATGATCTACAGTGTCTTGACACCGTAATCTTGCTCTTCACAAAGATACAAGCAAAGACTTTTCACTTACGATTGAATGTGTTCATTTTGCTTTTAACCAGGCCATGTTCTTCAATCGCAGTTTATTGGATGCTTTGCTTTGCTCCAAGAAGCTTTCGAGTAGATTTTTCGTACAAATACACTTCTTCTCTGCATGGTTTGCCAGCCTGAAACGTGCGTTACTCGTATCTGCGCATGGAATGCTACGTTTACCTTTGGACAATCGCATTTGTGCACAATGCACGTAACCTCCAATCCCCCAGTTCACGAGTCCTACTTTATAACAGTTTAAAGTTGAACAAACAATTGCACATACGACTGAAGCGATGCCCTCCCGTTCGGATGGCTCTGGTTAGTCGATTAGATTCGACATCACAAGCAGCAGCACGCGAACGTTGCCAATAGGTAGTAACTGGTCCATAGGAGCAATTGGTTAGGCGAGAACGGCTCCACAAACCTGCAAGGCAGAGATAGCAGTCCGCTGTGTCGCAAAATGGGGTTTGGTCACATTTTTCAAGTCGACGAGTCAAATCTTCTTTTGACCAGAATTTCGCTGTAATGTGGTTGTCAAAGGTGGCACATGTGGGGGCAGCGCGATCTCTTACGATAGTTTGGGCTCCCGAACGTAGGTGCATCGGCGTTGAGCGCAAATTTCGACGACTGAGATTGCGTGAGTGGTCTTGATCTGGATCGCACCACGAACGCAAATAGCGCTGATACCGCCCGACCGGTGGTGAGTGATCGGGTCGTTCTTCGACGTGTAGACCGCAACTTCTCGGAATTCCCATTAGCGAATTGATAGGTAGCCAAGTTCGGTTCGCAGTTCGATGAGTTTGTTCTGCGGAAAGTAGCAGAAACGTGTTGCAGACGCGCTACATTCGTTTTGGTCGCACAATTTTGTTGATCCGGTGACTTGTTGACCGTCTCCTAGGCATTCGAACGTCTTCGACAGTCCACTGGAGGTGCCTTAATTTGAGTTGAGAAACCAGGTGGCTCCTAAACGTAGGTACATGAGCTCCTCTGGTACCCACTGAGCAACGAATAGACCTGTTTAGGTCATTAGTGTCCCACACTGAAATGCAGTAATCAGTTTTCCATAGTTTAACAAATACAGTAAGCTACCGTATGTGTTCGCGTGGTAATGTAGGAGAATAATCGAGACAACACATTATTTTTGATTGATCGCCATCTGCATTCGGCTTTCCTGACCAGCAGACTGATTGAAGAGTGGTAATTGCGATTGTAATTGCTCTGGAAATGGAGCAAATTTCAGTCAAGTCTGCAGTTTTTTTAACCCAAAAAAGATGATGAGAGATGAAATCATTGATTTCCCCATGATTGACAATTCTGCTCCGCGCATAAAAAATCTGGACCCTTTGTGCGTGACACGACGTTTCCGCGCAAACCGTTGCCGCGCATCTGTTACCGCGCAATTTAGAGCGCAATTTTATTGCTTTTCTTTCGATTTATTTATTTGACAAGCCGGCGCTAAACTAAGAAGACTAAGCTGAACTTAAGCATAACCGAGGGTGCTTTCCCTAGTTTTCTGGCGTGCCAGCTTCGTAGGGCGTTCAGGCTCGCGCTAGGCTCGGCTTAGGCCTGGCTCAGTGGTTTAGCCTAGTTTCCTGGCTTACCTGGCATGGTGTTCATGGTGTTCAAGCTCCGCACAGATAGGCTTTGCTAACCTAATAAGATGTTTTGTGACATGTTGTTGTCTTCAAATCGTTGCTAAATTGCGCGGTAACGGTTTGCGCGGAAATGTCATGACGCCCCTTTGTGTTCGTTTCGGTTGGTTAGATTAACCGAAGTCTACAGTTTTACAAAGCTTACTGACCAATATCACAAAATCAAAGACAAAATTGAAAGAATAGACGAGATCGTGGCGCTTAGACTAAGCTCACTTTCAGGGCTGCTGCGTTCATACAACATTCATTCTTATTTTTGTAATTTTTGAATGTTTTTTCCGGACACGCACAACAGGAGAACAACTTAATTTGATCCTAATCAGCAAGGTTAAAAGATAATTCCGATAGAGTCTAGTTTACCGTTTTTGAATTGTTTAGGGCTACCGCGCAACACGCGATAGCCCTGAATCATACAGGAACTGAAGCTGATTTGCTTGAAACATCAAAATAACGAAAAAAATTCAAATTTCCGGCTTTGACTGAATTTTCGATGGTTAAATTGAAAATGCACTCGATATCTATCTCGTGGCTTTTTTAGTGCAGTAATGACTTAAAATCCAGAACGTTCACAAATAGCTTGTATTGGTTCAAATCATCAAACCAATGCGAAAAATCTCAAATAGAAATAAAACTGTAGTGTTATAGAACAAAAAGTTTGTAGAATATCATTAAAAACCAACCTTGTGTTGGAAACGAAGCTCAGCGATTGGTCGACAGTCATTGTTTGAGGCGCGAAGCCTGAAAATAGGTTATTTGGGTTTGCACTTTAGACCATCTAAAATTGCAACATTTGCACTAATGATTGAACGGGTGCGAGCGAACGTGTGAACTTTCCAGCTGCGACTGGAAAAATCACACTTTCGGTCGGCTGTCGCGTGGGCGCTTGATTTTTTATTTAAATTGATTCAAAGTCGATTTAAATCAATAATTTTCAGCGTGCATGGTTACAAAATTGCTGTGCGTTGAACCGACTATTTTTGCGATTAAAAACGGTGAAATCGCTCTGTCTTGTGCATTGCCTTTTTCATCGATTACCGCTAGATTGTTACTGTAGTTAGAAAACGTTGTTCTCCTCGGTAATTTACCTGGATAAGCTTTTAATCACTCTCTTTCGTTATTTTCAGGATCACCGGCTCAACCAATCACTGTCTAATGGATATTTTGGCAACCTCTTCTCGAGGTTCAATTTAATATCTTTGTTGGTGCTCAAAAATTTATTGAAATTCGCTGTACGACTTCCAAATATCGCAGATGATGATTGTTTCCAGTTGCCAACCACAAGCAAGATGTTGACCTCGTATCGGCTGAGCCTCACCTCGTTTGAACCTCTCTCTATCATGACAAAAATCCAACCACTTTCGCGGTCCAATAAGCGATGCTCTGACTTTTAAGAATTACAAAACTGAGGAACCATTTGCAATTGCGGGAAGCAAGATGCGCCTTCGGATGAGATGATGCGGTGAACTTTTCGGAAGCCGGGCTGCGCGAAAGCATCGATTGTCAAGGTGATTGAACTGAATCGAATGTGTCAAAACAACTAAGAGAAGATAACAAACTGTCTGTTTGCGTCGCTCTGATAAGAGCTAACTGAGCAAAGGACACGAAAACATCTATGTTTGCATCTCTTTTTTTGATTCACAAAGGTGAAGTGACGTTGATCACTTCCTCGTCAGCGATCACACCGCTGGGTTGATCATTCATTACTCCCTCTGACGTCCTTCGATGAACATCCGCTACTCTTCTCTGGGTTTCCTGCTGCTTCTTCCTTTACTGATCGACGCTATAGTCGTTGAAACGCCCTATGGACGAATTGAAGGATTTGAGTACAACTCTGCGGATGTCTTCCTCGGAGTTCGCTACGCGAAAGCGCCAATTGGTGACTGATTTGAGATTTTTTGATTGCATGGTGCTACTGATGCGTTGGAGGTCAAAAACATCTATTAAAACGCCTTCAATATACTGTATCATTGCAGAAACCCGTAAGAGTCGAAAAATGGAACGATGAAGTCCTCCAAGCGACGGAATTCGGCGCTTCCTGTTATCCTACGAATCTTTCGTTAAATGCGCACATGGGAAACTTTACCTACAGCGAGGATTGCCTTATTCCTGAATCTCATGGCACCGAAAGACAGCTCCGGAGGACGGAAATCGCTACCCAGTGATGCTGTACATACACGGCGGTGGATTCGAGTTTGACACCGCCACGAATTTTGGTTTCAAGGAGATCGCCGACAACTTTGTGAGCGCTGGAATCGTCTTTGCGACTCTTGATTATCGTCTTGGGTCCTTTTGGTAATTGGGGATACTGTATGAGCTCGTCTAAACAACGCCTTTCAGGCTTTTCTGACCACCAGGAGACGACTTTTTGCCCGGAAATCTCGGTCTCTGGGATCAGCTCTCGGCGCTCGAGTTTGTCGCTGAAATTATCTCTTCGTTTGGCGGAAATCCCGATGATATTACGGTATTTGGAGAAAGTGCCGGCGCGATTAGCGTATCTGCTTTGACCCTTTCGCCTCACTCGAATAGTAGGTCCTCGAGATGCGAATTTGAGTCTTACTGTAGTCGATTTCAGAACTGATCAGCAAAGCGATTCAACTCAGCGGGTCGTTTTACACAATGCCACTCGAAGGAGATCGACAGCACGCTCTGAGCTTCATTGACGCGATCGGATGCTCGAATGACGATCTAAAGTGTCGAAGGAGTGCTTGAAGACCAAAAGTTCAGAGGAAATCTTGAAAGTGACGAACCAAGTGGTAATTCCCAAGCGTTGTGATCGATAAGCGAAAATTCGAGTTTCAGGCTCCACCTCTATCCAGTGACAAAGCGATTGGAAGTCACTATTTCCCTTATGTCGATGGCAGATTCTTCCCATCCGACCTGCACGACCTCGTCAAGGACGCGCCGAAAATTCCAACAATCACGGGAGTGACGGACATGGAAGCTGGGCTCTGGGGTGAGTTTTTCCATTTTATCGTTTTGCGCAAATTTCTCAGGCTTGAACGACCAAAATAACAAAAAAAAACTATCGTAAACCATGCCAACCGCTAAGCTTATGCATCTATATGGGCTAACTGTGCGAACGCATGCTAACCATGAGCTTTTTCTGAACTGTAGGTTGCTGAAATCGTTTTTTTTTGTCTTAAAAAGCTAGTTTTGTCCAAATTGTCTTCAACTGCGTGAAGCACGTGAAGCCGATGAATATTTTGAATTTGTTGAATTTGCTGACAATTTGAAAACCCAAAATTGTAAATCGGTTTTACTGGCTTTAACTTAGACCTGGCTGAGATTATGACTAAGTCTGTCTTAACAGGTTTTGTAAAGCTTATGGGCTCTAAGGCGTATAGTCTCTAAGCTGCTCAAACTCAATTCCTAGCCTACAATGTCCAACAAAACTCAATTCCAGTGTTCGGCGAGTCGAATGAAACTTTCATCGCAGTTCCACCCGGTAAATATGAAAGTTTCTCTGAAGAAGACCTGAAGGAGACCCTTGCGAAGATCGCTGTCAACGTCTCCGGTCTCTACCCTCTCCTTGAGGAATTTTTCATCCAGCCTCAAGCCCAGAAATCGTCGTTTTACTTAAAACAACAAGTCGACGTGCGTCTTTCTAATCTTGAACGTCAATTCACGTCTTTGATTTTCAGATAGCGAGTGATCTCACGTTTGTTGTCCCCGCTTTCCAGGAAGCAATCGATAAACTCCACCACAAGTGGCCCGTGCATCTCTACATTGAGCAGCACTACTGCGAGTCGCCTCTTCGAAGCAAGATTCCCGTAAAGGGAACCTTCCACGCCAACGAGCTTTTCTACCTTTTCGGCGCTTCAGAGATTTTTCCCGTCGAGATGAACGACGCGGATAAGCGTTTTAAGCGGAATTTCCTTGAAGGCTTGATCTCTTTCGTGAAAGAGGGGTAATTTCCGTCATTTATGTCATTATTTTATGATATTTTTGCCGTTTAGAAAGCCGCAAATCGCGGGAAACGAGTGGAAACCGATTGACGAAGACGACCACTTTCAATTTATGAGTTTGAACGCAACGAGCGCGATGAGGAGCGGATTTTTCGAGAAGCGAATGAAGTTTTGGACGGAGGAAGTGGTCAAGAAAGTGGATCTCACCGAGTTGAAGACGTTACTGCCGCAAAGCGCACTCAATTTGTGAGTCAAAAGCTCCTTGTGTTAAATGTTAAAATTCTGTGCCAAAATTCTGTTCTGTGCTGAATTTGGTTCTGAGTCAAGAACGCTCGCATAAAACCTCTCCTGCCACATGTCTGTTCCTGCCGCATTTCTTGGCGTTTATCTTTCTTCATTTTGATGGCATCTTTGTTATTTAAAATATCAGAATTTCCAGGAAATCATCGGAACCAACTTGCCAAGAACGACTGCTTTGGACAGATGAGTCGGAACACAAACAGCTCACAATCAGTGAAAATAAGAATCGACAAGAAGAGAGCGAAGCGCGACCAGTGTTAACGTTTAATATCGAATAGATTCGTTGTTGTCACTGATCAGAGATTTAAAACTCGTGTTTGTCAACGATGAATGTAGTATTTTGTGTTGAATTCAGATGACATTTTCACGTTTTCAGTGAGTGGAAGCAGAGATCTAGGTCTGCTGAATCCTGAGCTTCTAGTTCTTGTCATCGTGCCTCTTTCAACTCGGTGTAAACTTTGCCGTTCAAAGACGACTATTTATTCGCACAAAACAAAAATTAAAACTGTCAATACGTGTCGCGTACTCGGGAGTAAGATTTGCAACCAACGGGCGACGTTGTTCGGGTCGCGATCGGCGCGACGGAGGTGAGAATTGGTCTCAGAAGGAGTCGCAGCGGGGCGACTTGTCGATGTCGCACTTCGGGGCGACGGGTTGGGGAAGCAAGGGGGTTGCAGCGGGGCAACGTAGCTGACTTCGGCGGTGGTTCAGAGGCAGTTGCGATCGTCGTCTTGGTCGGACGATCTGCTTTTCGGACGCTCGGTGATCTAGGTCCGATGCACCATGTTGCGTACAGGATTAATACACAATTTATCGAGAGCGAACGGTCAGCCGACCGTTCAGCTCGGTGATGAAACGAAGAAGTGACAAAGGTGAGGGAAACGGGTGCGCTGCGGGCGCACAGAGAGGAAAGTCATAAAACTGACGCCGGCGCGTTGTGAGTCAGCCGCCGACGGGTGGCGAATATGGGCAGAAGCAAAGGGCAATCGGAATAATTATCGCGATGCTCGCAACAGTCCCGAGAAAGACATGATTTTACAATTAAACGTACACTTCTCGAGGTTCTTCACAGATGAGTCGGAACACAAAGAGCTCAGTGAAAATAAGAATCGACAAGAAGAGAGTCCATGTCGTCCCGTCCAAAACCAAACGTCCACTTTTCAAAGTTTTTCATGTCGAAAAACTTGTCGATATCGAGAATTTTCTCCCGATCGCTGATAAATGATGCTGGGGTAGTGAAGCCAGCCGCTACATCCATTATTCATTCAGGTGCGCCTAAATTAAAAGATTAAAGAAGATAAAGTAACAAGACATTTACCTCGAGGATAAATTGCAGAAAGAGACTGACGCGTAATGGGTCGCACGAGATGATCCACAAAAGCAGCCCAGTCGACGAGATCGCGTTCGCTTGGTACCGCTGTTGCGGGACAGGAATCGCCACGCTACGTTCAGGAGGGTGGCGCAATAACGATCGCGTTCTTGGCCTAGCGACAGCCTTCGGAACGGAAAAGTTGGTTCGGGTGCTCGCTCGTTGAGGTTAAACATTACCGGACCGGGTTTTCTAAACACAAACACACGGTAAAACGTTTTAAACCCTCCCTGCTCTAGCGTGATAAGACAAAACTTCAGATAAAAACGAAATGAGCCAGATACGACATGGAAAACCGTAAAAAACAAAAAAAAACTGTTATAGTTAATTGCAAAAAACTTAAAAATAAAAACGATGAACGCAAAAACGAGTGGAATACCTTTAGATGGGCGAATAGGTCGTCCAGTTTGTCAGATCTCCTCTTTTGGAATATTTCAACAGTTCACCGTCCGTTCCATCGTGATAACAAAGGTTCTCAGGGATAAGTTTACGTATTAGAACACAACACATTGACCGTTATGCGGTGTTCTATATGCTGACCTGGAAGCAGATTGATTATCATTGACAACGCAAAAAATTGCAAACGAACCAAGTTTGAAGAAAATCGCTTAATTCGTCGACGTGTTGCAAAGCTGGCGAGCGACCGTCTACGTTCGCAGACGATCGTTAACTACGTGCGCCAGAGAGAGAGAGAGGAGAGAGGCGAGACGGTCGATGGCTGTGGCGGCGACGGCGGAAAGTGCAGCCGGCAATGTGATTTGAATACAGCGAGCGTCCGCATCAGGCGGTGTGGTGCAGGTGCTGTCTGTCAGCTAGAAAATCGATAACCTTTTTTTGGATGCGCATACAGAGCGCGTTCTTTTCGGGTTACGATGCTCGCTTGAACAGGACAGAGTTAGGGCCTTGTCTATGGAGCATCTGAGGTCTTAGAAAAGCAAAATTTCTCTTATGTGACGTTTCAGATGACTATAGCCTTTAAACATCCAGAAATCCATTTATTTCAACAAAAATACAAATGTCGACAGATTGCTTCCGATTCCAGACCCATTTGGAGCAAATACTGTATTGTTTGACTGATACTGCACCGAGCTGAACTACAGTAGATACGCTTATTGCTATTTGTAGACTCAATCGTCTCACACATCAGTCGAACGCTCGATTTAATTGGCTCAAGCGGCACAGAGTTGGGTTGAAGGCGGGTCTGCATTCGTTCAAAATACTGAAACAAGCCAAGGAAACCACACACTCACATTCAAAGCGCTGCTCACCTCTACCATTTTCAAGCAAGCACTGCAAGGTTGATCAATGCTCGAAACGCCGAAGCAAAACTCCAAACCCAGAAGAACGAGAGCAACTAGTCGCATTTGATGCAGCCGGAGTTGTCGCGTAATTGATACGATTTTGAAGCGATTACTGTAATCATCAATCATAATATTTGTTCAGCCGCTGTAAGCCAACCACGTATTAGTGGATTGGATTATAATCTCTGGTCGGAGAGCGCGTGAAATTAGAGCAGGCAAATGCGAATATCTTCAAGATACGCACAATTAGTGCGCAAAAAGCGCAGACAAGGAAATCCGCCCCTGTAAGGACAACGTCCTTAATCTTGCCTCAATCGAAAGAGTGAACTGGTCATCGCGACTAGCCAATGAAACTTTACATCTTGAAATTCAATTATTTCAACGAAAAAACAAATGCCGACCGATACCGTTGACTTCCTTTTAAGCGGCGAAAGCAGCGCCCAAGCAAAGCTTAAAACATAGAAGAAAGAATAGGAGCAGCTCTTAAACTCGTAGCAGACGTTCTCACACATTTATCATTTATCCTTAATCCACTAAACTCCATACGGGTAAGGTCTAAAATGGTTGGCAATTTCAACGTTTCTGTTCCCAGAATAGTTGACTGCGAGGATCCATTCGTTTGCTATTGGATGCGGTTCTGCGTAAATTATTCTGAAAAAAAAATTATTCTATTCAAAAATTATGTTCTCCGATTTCCGCTTCTTTATTTTCGGGGAAATCACCTTTAGGTCATCGAGATTTTCACTGAAAAAATCACTTAATCACTTTCTGCCTTTGCACTGAAAATTACGGTAGTCATTATTTGCTAACTGGTCTTTTAATCCACCAAAATCTTGGATTGTCGAGTTTTCATTTACTTGTCTATTTGTTCCTTCTACGCCTTCACATTCAAATTTATAAGTTCACTTGAACAACAAAAATTCAATAAACAAAATTATCGCTTCCTGGACTTACACTCCCTCCGTTTGGCACTCGGTTGTAAGATCAAGAAAATGAGGATATTGTTTGGCAACGAGTCTCCAATCCGGTGCAGTCGGATGCGCTTCGTCCAACACTATTGGCGATCTCTGACGCTCTTTCCATTCGGAGAAGAACGCCCTCAGTCGATCTTCAAGTCCAGTGGAGCTGTTTCCAATGACGCGCTGATTGATTGTTTCGTGGATTCTGCGCGCTTTCGCAGCGGGGAACAGCGGAACGGGGCGTGCAAGTTGAGTATGGGGCGAGCTTAAGCGAGCGAATTGCGATAAGAGCACAAGAACATACCAAAAAGAACATCGTTAAGCTACAACATAAATAAACAAATTTATCAATTAACCTTCAAAAAAGCAAAAAACCTACGCTTTTTTCGGTCTACTCGGCCTTATTCTAAACTCGACCGAAAATTCAAACGATGCACTGTAGCTTTTGCCTCTAAGCTTCCACTCTGGCGTTGTCGGATGCGATTCGTCAAACACAGTCGCTGACGTTTTGAAACTTTTCCATACGGGAAACAGCGTCTTCAGCAACGCTCGAAACTCATCGCAGCTGCCTCCTACTATAAGTTGTTTTGTGGTTTCGTGAATTTTTCGCTCTTTCCAGGCGTCGTAGAACTCTGCAACGAAATTGAATTGCAGACCGCTGGTGAGATGCAGCTCTTCGAAAGTCGCCTTCCGAACAAACTTCACAAGTTCGGTTGAAAACGCGTCAACTGGGAAATCTGTGGATTGAACGGTTAGTTTCGTGAGGTACTTTGATTTGAGTTGACGTCGCAGAAAGTCCAATTCGTGGGGTTTCGCAGAGCCAATCTTGATTTCGCCGAATCGCGCTGGTAGTGCATCCAGGAAAGCCTTTGGAAGCGCAGCGTTCACCTCGATGAGTCCAAACATTTTCTGAACAAAACCCAACTCTTGTAGTGCCAGATTAAACTTGTTTTCGCCGTAGAGAGCAGCGAAGCTACGGATTGGGTGACTCGTTTCTTCGTCGATTTGCTCTCGTTTACGCTCAAAATCAGTCGTATTCGAGAGCGCGAATGGATATTCACTAAATTTCACGTCTCCATAGCGTGCTGTCCGTGTTTTGTACAAAGTGAACGTCAGAGCGCCATTCGACTGGCGCTGCAGGCTAATTTCACGTTGACTCGCTGGCACTGCGAGTTCTCCCCACATTCCGTCCAGTTCCATCAACGGTCGCAGAATGAAGACTTTGTTTTTGCCAATTTTAGGGCTTTCGGCAATTGCCACGACGTCGCGGATGATGTCAGGAGAGAGAAACGCGAATCTGTCAATGCGAGTGTCGACTTCAACGGGTTTGGCGTCTTCAACTTTGGCGCGTTTGGCAGCTCGGGGTCGTGACGGTCCCGAGCGTTTCATGTCGTAATCGGGAGCGAGCGGCAATTAGAACGATGATCATGCGGAAATTTTCAGTTTAAATAATAAGAACAGGCGCGACTAATGCATTCTTGTTGCAGCATCGCTTTTGCATTGTTTTAGCAGTTAACGGGACACGGACATCGTTCCAAAAAAGTCTTAGGTTTTTCTGAAATTTCGTCTACCCCTACCAAATCTCTCACCTCCCCACCAAGATGCTGCTTTCAGGGTGTTCATAGGACAGCTGCTCAGTCTTGAGTTACGAAAAAATAAGGGGAACCCTACATTTATCGGGAAACACGTGGTCTCGCGGCGATTTGATTGCGGCAAGTGTGATCAATACGAACAGGAAAACAAAGAATTGTGGCCGTTTCGCCGAGAAAAGCAAGAAAACCGCGAAAATAGCGTTTTGCCGACGAGCGCCAAAACTTCAAAGTCGAAGTCGAGCGGGAAATCGTGAATTTTGACGCCCTGTCATAAGACATAAAACAAAAAGACATAATGCCATAAGGCATAATGGACAAAAGACATAACGGTCAGAAGACATAATGCCAAAAGACATAATGACCAAAAAGGCATAATCACGAACTTAGTGCTAAGTTTGCCTAGTGAATTTTGGGCGAGCGCAGCGAGCCCAAAATCCAAAATTTACTAGGCAAACCCTGCGGCAGCTCCTAGGCCTAAGCCTGCACTTAGCACGAAGCCGGAAGGAAGTTCCAGGACAAGTTAGTGATTATGCCTTTTTAGTCATTATGTCTTCTGACCGTTATGTCTTTTTGTTTTATGTCTTATGACCGGACACCGTGAATTTTCATTGATTCTGGGCCAAACGGCCACAATTCTTTGTTTCTGTGGTTGTTCCAAACTAATTCGACGTCGCGAGGAACGCTCATGTCATCAGAATCAAGCAAAACGACCGGAATTTCCCTTATTTTTCCGTAACTCAAGACTGAGCTGTCCTATGAACATTCTGAAAGCAGCATCTTGGTGGGGAGGGCCGATATGGTAGGGGTAGACGAAGTCTAGTGAGCACTAAATCAATTTTAGCAATCCGGACGAAACACCAAAAAGACAAGCTTCTGCAGTAACAGAGATAAATTGAGGTCACGGTCATGATACAAGCAAAATTTAATATGACGGATACATGTTTTCGGTAATCTGTGAGCGTCTGTCGCCACCCACTCACAATTAACACCACAAACTTTACAAAATCTTAAATGTTAGTTGGCCGCTTCGTTAAAATCAAAGAATGTTGAAATTTCAAATGAAGGAACGCTGTTTTGGCCGAAATTCATCAGGTCGTTGTTGGGAACGTGAACTACTCCTGTTACTTTCCAATCAGTCGCCGTCGGATGCGTTTCGTTAATCAAGTTATTTGTTGCTCTCCTTTTGGAGAAGAAAGCCTTCAGTCGGCGTAGGAGATCAGCAGAAGCGCGTCCTATCAGGCGTTGTTTTGTTGTTTCGTGGATTCGGCGCGCTTTCCAGGCGTTGTAGAACTCTGCGACCAAGTTGAAATGCAGCTCAGAGATTACATTCAGTTCTTGAAATGTCGCTTTTTTCACAAAATTCACAAGTTCGGTCAGAAACGAGTGAACTGGGAACTCGTTCCATCGAACACTGAGCTTGGTGAGATATTTGGAGCGCAGTTGACGTCTCAAGAAGTCCAGCTCGTAGGGTTCAACCCGAACATTTGTTAAGGGTGAGAGACTGACGCGAACAAAGTTGATTTCGCCGAATCGCGCGGGCAACGCGTCCAGAAAAGGCTTTGGCGGAGCTGCCTGCAACTCGATAATCCCATAGAGATTC
The DNA here is from genome assembly GCA_007213375.1 of Steinernema feltiae. Lineage (NCBI taxonomy): Eukaryota > Metazoa > Nematoda > Chromadorea > Rhabditida > Steinernematidae > Steinernema > Steinernema feltiae. The sequence continues at coordinate 3,017 of MQUG01004407.1, read as the reverse complement.
TGCACAAAGTCCAACTCGTGCAGAGGCGCATCGTAGCCCCCGTCTTCTTCTACATTTCTGTAAAACACGAATCTCCCGATGGGACCACTGGTTTTCGCATCGATTAGCTGCCGTTTGCGGCGCACATCTTCAGCATTGGAGAGCTTCCACGGGAACTCATGAACATCGACGTCTCCGAATTGGTTTGTTTCTTGTTCAACCAACGTCAAGGTCCAATTTCTGGCAGCGCGAGGGGGAGCAAGCCGATTTTGTAGCGGTTGTTGTCTTAGTCTCAAATTCTGCTCACGTTGCTTTAACAGTTGCATACCGGTGTGCTCCTGCGCCATTGGGTCTTGAAGGGATATCTGGTATTCGGTCGATTTGTTCTGAACGTTCAATTCACGGTGACGCTTGGGCACCGCGAATTCTCCCCACAATCCGCTGATTTTCATCAATTCATCAGTAATGTTCTCGATTTGGTTAGTTCTTTGTATTCTTGAACATTTGAGAAGATTTTCTTCACCGGAGGTCGATCGCCAATCGCCACGACATCGCGGATGATGTCAGGAGAGAGAAAAGCAAAACTGTCCATTCGGTCAGCTGGGTCGACGCGTGGTTGTTTGGCGGGGCGGGATCGGGACGCTGCGGCGCGCTTCATGTCGGAAAGTTGATGGAATGATGTTTCAGTGGAAATCTGTTCGCATATTTATGGAAATCACGGTGTGAAAGTTTGAATTTACACCGCATAGCATTGCTTGATTTGCTAACCCTTATTTTATTCCACGCGCTTTCTGCGTGGATTCTGCGCGCTTTCCACGCGTTGTAGAACTCCGAAATCAAGTCGAAATGCAGCCCGGAGGTTACATCCAGATCTTGAAATGTCGGTTTTTTCACAAAATTCACAAGTTCGGTCAGAAACGATGAAATCGGAAACTCGATCCATTGAACCTTGAGCTTGGTGAGGTACTTTGAGCGCAGTTGTCGCCTCAAGAAGTCCAGCTCGTAGGGTTCAACATGACTCGACGCATTGCGACCATCGCGAACAAAGATGATTTCGCCGAAGCGCGTAGGTAGCGCTTCGAGAAAGGGCTGCGGAAGAGTCGCTTCGACCTGGATTAAGCCATAGAGGCTCCGAACAAAGCTCAATTCGTGTAGAGGCAGATTGCACGTTTCCCTTGAATTCTTAATGTAAACAAAGCTACTGATTGGGTGATTTGCTTCCTCATCGAATAGACTTTGCTTGCGCCGAACATCCGCCTCATTCGCGAAATTCCATGTTGTTTGAAAAGTGAATTCTTCTCCGAAGCGGTTGAGATTCTTTCCTCTTAAAATCAGCTTCCAGATCATCTGAGAGTCGTCCAAGTCTCTAAAGCGATCCTGGCAATTCATGTGTTCGTGCTGAAGCTCAATTTTACGTTGACACGACGGCAAGGCGAGTTTTCCCCACACTCCGTCAATTTCCAACAAATTGTAGTTCATCATCAACGAAGCATCCTCTTTGCCTGTTTCGGTGTTTCTCCTCCCGGGAGATCGTTCGCCAATTGCCACAACGTCGCAGATGATCTCAGGAGAAAGGAACGCGAAGCTGTCGATCCGAGCGTCACGGACGTTGCACGACCGCTTGACGAGTTTGCGGACGCTTCTAGCAGCTTTGGGGTTAGCGGTTTTTGAGCGTTTCATGTCCAAGTGAACAGAGAGAAGGAGAGAGAGACGAATGCGCTGATTTATGCGGAGACGCTGAGAAAATGCGAAAATTTCTCACCACAATTTTGAAACTGTTGAAACGCATCGTCGCTCTAAGACCATTAAAGTGTGAAAATTTTGCCGATGAGCCTATCTTGAAAAGTGTCTCCACATCTTATTTTTATTAACCACAAATTCAAAGAACGAACGACTAAGCAAACACAAACAACGTTTTAAAATCAGATGTTCTTCTCGAAAAGCAATAAACCGCTCTTCCGTCCTGGGTTTTCAGCACCAATTTTCTGGTGATGTATGGCCAATGACCTGCAAAAGGATAGGCGAGTTTGGCGTCGCGTTTGTCTTCCTCGGTGCATTCTTCAAATGGGAATTTGGTCGACGAAAGTTGCAAATATGAGAATCCGTTTGTGCAATACACCATTTTCCCGACCATTTCTTCCGAATTCTCTCGCCAACTGGCGATGATCGTCTTGAGGGCCGCAGAGCACTTCGCAGGAAGGAACATTCTATGGAACTGCTTCTGTTTGAGAAGATCAACGAGCAGCTGCGCGGTTTCGGCTTCGATTATAACGTTCTCGCCGATTGACATCGCGTTCAAGGTGTTCTTCTTCACTAGTGAGCGCATCACCTTCAGAACGACGCTCGTAATCTTCGTTTCCACATGCAAATCAAAGACAAATCGGATTGACTCGACGCATTTCGCAATCTCCTCGCTGATGTTCGGAGTTTGCAAACCGAGAAGAACGTGTGTTCCCTGGTGACGCTGAGCACTCGTTCCATCGCCTCCGGATCAGTGCTGTACTCTTCTTTGTGGGCGCGTATGACAATTCCTGTGTAGTGGAGGTGCTTTCTAATGGGCGTTCCAATGTCGAGTTTCTGATCTTCACAGTTGAAGTAGATGTCCTCTTCCAACCGACCATTTGTCAGCCGGATGTAGTGACGACACCTTTCAGCGTAGGCCTCGGAAACGACATGGCCGAGACGTCCTGCATGAGCGCTACCAGCTGACAACTCCTCCTTGAAGAAGAAGTGAGAAACGACTCCTTCGAAGAAGAGAGCGGGAACGTCGTTCATTCTGAAATAAAATTTCAAACATTTTGCCAGGCTATAAATATTTTTCTAGTGTTGATGCGAAATTAAGACGCGATGCGAATGTGCGAATTGTTGCGACAAGACCGTCGCCAGTTCCAGAGAATTTAAGGAAAACTCTTCCAGATTGTCGATTTTTCGACTCTCTGTCGCGACTCTTTTCAATGGAACAAGTCGTCAAACGGTGAGCCGTCGATTTAACGCAAAATTTTGTTTAGAATATTGCACATTTTCGACCGGGGTCCAAA
>MQUG01004404.1:0-24416 GCA_007213375.1 Steinernema feltiae | reverse complement strand
CTATTGGACTTCTTTATGCTGAGCTCTTGACGCGCGCGCATCTCCGGAGGCCAATACCTTTCAAACCATCCAATCTCCTTGACAATTGAAGGACACTGGACCATTTTTTCCAACTCCGTCAAAGAGAATTCCAACGACAGAACATTGAATAAACCTTGTTTGTAACGATCGGGATCGCTAAATCACGCTTGTCATTAGCAATAATAAAACAAATCCCCACTTGTAGTAATCAACGACTTCTGGATCGTCATTGACTTCGCCTCCTGTTTTGAAACTTCTACTACATCGATTCTGTGCTCACCCCCAACCAGCTTCAGGACGCTGTTCACGCTGAATTCTTCCTTGTTCGGTATGCTATTAAGATGTAGTTTATCTAACTGACAATTTTGTGAGTATCTGGAAAACATACGTCATCCCCAATCCTCAGGAGGGCCGGAAAACAGAATCGGCAAATCGAACCCGAAATTTCTAATAAAGGCAATTGTGAATTCTTTCGGATCTACGATTTTAAACAGCATCGAATTCTTAAAAGCGTCATCGGAGCAAAGTTTCGCCTATAAATAATCACAGCTCATTAGAACATATTTGTGCATACCATATCGTGGCAATGTATCATCAAACGATACTTCTTAAACCTTCATCATCGGTGTTTGTACGTCGGGGTGTGTGGGAAAGCTCGCCTTCGTCATCATCACGTGTCCTTCGTCGTCTTCGCGATCGCCGCAATGTAGAGCTTTGTACGAGACTCGCGGTCTCGCCACGCCAACCCTGCCGAGACATCTTCCACGGGGCCGCGACTGGCGCGCGGTGGTGTCTAGATGATATTAGTTAGTGTTGTTTCGTGTTGTTTTGACCGAGAGGTCGCGTGCTATTATTGATAATAAACCGATTTGTTTACGTCAGAGAGCCTGGTCCGCGCAGACACAACAGCTGCTCAGGAACAGACCCGGACGGCAACCCGTACCGCGGACTTCTACATGGTGCCCGGAATATCGGTTACGGCATTCACCGTCACTCACGCCGGAAGAAGAGACTACGAGGAGGATCTATAGAGTCCAATACAGACCGATCCAAGTCGTAGCCCATGTCACACCAGAAGGAAACGCGGTCTTCTACAGCTTGACGCATTCTGTCTGCAGTCTGCCTTCTGATTAGAATTTAATTGTGTTATTGAAAGATCGAAATGTGACGTGTGACGTGGTCTTGACCGAACACCCATATTCGCGACTGATAATCACAAGTGGAAACTCGCTGTGAGACGAAAAAGGAAACCAGAAGTGGGTGACGAGAAATTTGCGTAACAATGCTGTGGTTGAGTCATTGTACCACACCATCGCTCGCCAGTCGTTCAAGTTTTGTGCTCGTTTTCAACGACGGACTGAATTTTGAAAACTTTGTGACATACTCCGTCTGCATCTGAGTCAGATTCAAAAGAGTCAGCACTCGAATCGCTGACTACTATTACGACAATGTTCGTTTTGTCAATCAATTGTACAGGCTTTGTAACTTGGTGTTTAGCTCGCTTTGGTATTCCTGAAAGGCGGCAACAGCCTCTTCCATGCCTCCGCGCTCCTTCGAAATTCATCATCTACAAAGATATGAAAAAAACCTTCAGCGAAGAAGAAGCCGCCGATCAAGCTACTCGTGTCCTCCTTTTTGCTTGCTGAGGATGATCGAGCAAGCGGGGGATGCGTCCTTTTCGCGGGCTCGAAGTAGAACGCCCGTGTCAGTGCAAGAGGGAACAGCGAATTTTTTGTGCATCGTGCCATTGTGCTAATTTTTTGTTTTGAGGGATCAGCGGAAACAGCAGAAATTGACGTGGAGGTTTTTCCGAGTTAGCCTACCAACTAGCGTTTAACTGTAATGAAAATGCAAGTCAGAGGTTCCTTGATAACAAAAGTCCGGCTCCGGCTGTTTCTGAACTGAAATCAGAAGGCTCCAGTGCAGTCATGAGCAGACTGATGCTTTTCTACGAGTGCTACGTCTGTGACTACCGCTACGCCCACTGAAGCGAGCCACAACCATGACTGCTTCAAGTGCGGACGATCCATCTGAGGAGGATCGAGCAAGCGTGGGACGCGTACAAAGTCAAGAGGAAGTCTATCGACGATAGTGATCTAGCAGAGCTGCTTTCCGCGGGCTCAAAGTAGAGCGCCCGTGTCAGTGCAGGTCGTCTAGTCGACAGAAACTTTGAAGGTCTTGTTGTCTTTCAGTCCACAGTGCGCAACACACTTCCCCGACGCAGACTAAATGTCGTCAAGTCAAAAGCGCGTCGTCGAAGTCTTCACGACCAGCCCAAGTTAAGAAAGAAGCCGCTCGAACACGATGGCACAAAAAATTCGCTGTTCCTTCTTGCACTGACACGGGCGCTCTACTTTGAGCCCGCGAAAACGACGCATCCCCGCTGGCTCGATCATCCTCAGAATCAGCGAGCACAACCATGACTGCGACAAGTGCGGATGAACTGATTTTTCATTATCTTTTAATCGCCCCCGAGAGTCTTCCCTCTAGAGTCTTCTCAGCCGACGCATTTCGTTCTGAATCGTTGTCAAATGAATCATCCGCACTTGACGCAGTCATGGTTGTGCTCGATTCAGTGGTCGTAGCGGTAGTTACAGACGTACGTGCGTCGTGTTCGAGCGGCTCGTTTTCTTAACTTGGGCTGATCGTGAAGGCGACTATTTACATCCTTTCCACTGAAATAGCTGATTCACTTCAAATCAACAAGAGTGTCCCGGAGGGGCTCAGATTCTTCCGGAGAACCTTTGTCTCTACTCCAGACTGCCGCTGTCTACCAGAATTTGTTCAAGTGGAATGTAGCTTACTTGAGAGGTAAGTTCAATTGCAAACGAATGCCTCTGGCCTCAAATCACATATAGCTACATTAGCAATAAACACTTGGTATAGAATTTGCGCGTAGTTTTCTGACTTGCTAGGTTTGTAGCGCTTTCAATTTTCCTGGATTTATACGGTGAAGCAATAAATTCTGTGCTATGCTGTGGTTAACCCAGAGATGGTCGTTTCCTATCCTAAATTTTACCTTATGCGGGCACTCGTAATTTCTTGGTTTTCGGATTTTAATGACAATTTGGTCACGTAAATGATTGTGATTGAAGGAAAGTTATCTGGATGACGTAGCTTAACAATTCTGATTTTGACCTCATGCGCTTTTGCAGTAAGCCAAAAACTGGGCAAAGCTCAATGGGGCTCAATGACGCCTAAGCTCAATAAATATGCAAACCATTGCGGCAGCGCCTAAGCCTACGGCGGTTATGTTATGGTTGACTGAGAAAAAGCTCTCCATTACACAAATGACTGCCCGTGCTATCCTACCCATCCGATTCCAATTACCATTCCGCGCTTATGATTATCTATTCTTCATTATTCAAGAAAGGTTTAATTGACAAGTTTGAGATCTACAATTACGCCGCTGTGACGCCTGGCCGATAGCGAACTGCTCGCATCAGATCGAACAGCTCGCACTTGTTACTGGAACAGCTAACACCGTTCAATTATCTACTGAATTTGCGGCTGGGCTGACTCAATTATATTGCAATTGGAGATCGACCAAACCCATTTAAAACCAAAACCTAGAAGATCGTGGAAATTCACATTATGCTTAAACCCGTTTTAGTACCATATTGTGGGATTATAAGTGGTCTCGCAGCGATTGGATTGTTTTACAAGCGCAGATTCAAACACACAACACCACATCACGTTGCAATTATTATCTATTTCTGGCCTAGTTGTGATGACGTATCGTATTCTATAGCGCGAGACCTAGGCAAATTCCGCAAGGGAAGACAATTCTTCATAGGTCTCGCGCGGAATAGCGATATAGAGTACGATACGTCATCACAACTAGGCCAGAAATAGACAATAAGCGGCGTTTGAAGATACGGCTTGGCCGACCCCTCGACTTTTTTGTGAGTCGGTTTAACGTTTTGCTTCGATGATCTTCTCACTCTACATATTTATTAACCACAAAATCGAACAACAAACACCGACTAAGCAAACAGAAACTCTGATTTTAACTCGAAAGATGGTTTCGAAAAACAGTAAACCGCGCTTCCATCGTGGTTTCTCAGCACCGATATTGTGGTGATGGATGGCCAATCAGCTACAAAAGGATACGCGCGTTTGGCGTCGCGTTCTTCTTCCTCGTTGCATTCTTTAAATTGGAATTCAGTCGTCGGAAGTTGCAACTCTGAGAATCGTTCTTTACAACAAATGATTTTCCCACCATTTCTTCCGAATTCTCTCGCCAACTGGTGATGATCGTCTTGAGGGCGGCAGAGCACTTCGCACGAAGAAACATTCTGAAGAACTGTTTCTGTTTGAGAAGATCAACGAGCAGCTGCGCGGTTTCGTCTTCAATTTCAACTTCCTTGGCGATTGACATCTTGTTCAAAGTGTTCTTCTTCACTAAGGAGCGCATTATCTTCAGAACGTCGCTTGTGATCTTCGTGTACAATTGCAACTCAAAAACGAGTCGGATTGACTCGATGCACTTTGCAACTTCTTTGCTTATGTCCGAAGTTTGCAACAGAGAAGTACAGGCGTTGCTTTAGTGGCGCTCAGCAGTCGTTCTGTGGCTTTGGAATTAGTAATGTACTCCCCTCCAGTGGCCTGTATGACAATCGTTGCGAAGCGGAGATGCGTTCTACTGGGCGTTTCGATATCGAGTTCCCGATCTTCACAGTTGAGATAGCTCTCCTTCGCCAACCGCCCATTTCTCAACCACACGTAGTGAATAAACCTTTTAGCGTAGAACTCGGAAACGACATTGCCGGGGAGTCTTGAAAGATTCCTACCAGCTAACAGCGTATCTGTGCGAGTGAATTGAAAAACGACTCGTTCCAAGAAAAGCGCGGGAACACAGTTCATTCTGAAATCAATTTTCGAACAACTATTCAAACGATGGCTATAAATGCTTTTGTACTCTGTGAAAAGCGATGCGGAGGTGAGAATTGTCGTGACAAGACCTCGCTTGATTTGCTTAGCTCCGATTTCGAAATCGCGACAAGGATTGTAACGGAGTCAGACCGCCGCGCCTCCCACGTTTTAATGGTACGCTACAGAATTGCGCATCTGAACAAAAATTCTTCAAATAAACGCTTCAAGACCTGCCTTTGTTTTAATTCACAATGTTTTGTTCTGTGTGTGTCTATTCGTCTGAAATGTCAGACATTCGAATATACTCTTCTCTGGGCTATTTCTGTCGCATCATCCAGAGAATTCAAGAGAAGTTCTTCAACCATGTTAATAATTTGTTCCAGCAGCGAGAACGTCAGGAACGTTTGTCAGGAACGCCAAGGCCGTCGGGGCGAGGGACGCCCGGCCGATTTCCAATTGCCAAGTGTATAGGCTTTTTCCATCATGTCTTTGTGCGCCTATCTCCGTCTAGCCCGTCTGCATTCCTTCATTCCCCTTCTGACTTCAGTGCGACTCTATTTACAAATCGCATAGCGAGCTCTTTCTAACGTGTAACGCTCTCGGGTATCCAACACACATCAAAGGGAAACCCACCCTAGAGCCACCGGAGGAATCTCTAATTCCTTACCTCTATCATCGAAAATGACTGCTCGTTTGAGCGAAAGATTTGCCACTGAAGGCATCTTTACCCTCCAAGACCTGCTGAAACCCCAGATTGTCTCGCTGCCTCGCCACTTGTTCGCATACAGAGTTGTTCTGGGGCGTCAATGAGCGGCGCCGAGTTCTCCTTCTCCGTGAATATAAACTAGATTAAACTAGGCGAAGACGAAGCACCGTCTAACTGTGCCAAACGCTCCCCTAGAGCCCTACAGTAGTTGCTACTCTCCTCTGGGCAACGCTAGCCTTAATCTCTTAATTTCTGTATTTCGCAATCCAGAGAACGGAGCGTGAGTGCATCGGAAACAGGAAGAAACACATGAGGATCCGGCAACAATTCGTTGTGAGAACCTGCTCCAATCCAGCTTGTGTCAGCGATGCACCCACTTACGAAATCCAACAAACTCGATCAAAGGCTTCACAGCCTTTGGTCCCGACTTGAATGATGTGTCAATGCTTTCAAAGCCAACGCAAAATTTATTAACCGCAAAATTCCGTTAAAATACCCCCTAAGAAAACAGAAACAGTGTTTTGAAATCACAAGAGGGCCGTGAAAAGCAGCCAACTAAGCGAACACAAACACTGATTTGAACTTGAGAGATGATCCCGAAAAACAGTAAACCCCGCTTCCGTCCTGGTTTCTCAGCACCAGTTTTGTGGTGATGCGTGGCCAGAGACCTGTAAAAGGATACGCGCGTTTGGCTTTGCGCTCGTCTTTTTTAGTGCATTCATCAAAAGGGAATTCAGTAGACGATAGTTGCAACTTTGAGAATTCTTCTTTGCAATAAATGATTTTTCCGACCATTTCTTCCGAATTCTCCCTCCAACTGGCGATGATCGTCTTGAGGGCGGCAGAGCGCTTTGCAGAAAGAAACATTCTGTGGAATTGTTTCTGTTTGAGAAGATCTACGAGCAGCAGCGTCGTTTTGTCTTCAATTTCAACGTCCTCGCCGATCTCCATCTCGTTCAAAGTTTTCTTCTCCAAGTTCTTCGCGACCTCGAATTGGTCTAGAATGGCCATGGAAATACAGGTTTGTGGCGGAATAGCCGAGTAATGATGAAAAATCGATTTGTGCGGTTGCGCGCGAACGGCTAAGTCCACGATTAGTCAGCGGATCACTATTTTTTGCCTTTTTTCGGCCAAATAGCCGCAAACCTGTGTTTCCATTACCATTCTAGGCCAATTCGAGGTCGCGAAGAACTCTCCTGCCATCAGAAACACGTGAAACGGTCAGGAAAATGGTCAGTTTCAGCAAAGAACAGTCAAAGTGCTACCGTACCATGCATATACGACCGCAATCAAATCGCGCCAAGACCAGTAAATTTCTAGGAAATGTAGGATCCCCCTTATTTTTTGGTAACTCAAGACTGAGATATCGTATGAAAATTCTGTAAGTGCCATCTTGGTGGGAGGGTCGATTTGGTGGGGGTACACGAAATTTCTGAAAAATCTAAGACTTTTTTGGAATGATGTCTGTGTCCCTTTAAACAGCAATCGATGATTCATGTCGAAAGTTCAAAAAATTGCGTAATTGTAAAAATATAGCGCTAAACGCTAAAACGAATATTAAAAAAAAATATTTTTCAAACAATTTTAAAATACGGTTTATAACGACGCATAAAATCCTTATCTTTAGCTGAATATTCTATATTGCACATTGGGCATGAAGAACATCCCCGGAGGCTCTTCAGAGCCAAACTTCCACTAAATACTTTGCTGTTGATTTTTTTTGTATTGACCAGCGTCACAAGCGCATATTCAAAGACACAACACCACATCACGTTGCAATTAAGCGACGTTTGAAGATACGGATTGGCCGACCCCTCGACTTTTTTGGTGAGTCGGTTTAACTTTTTGCTTAACAGCTTCGATGACCCATCTTCTCACTCTACATATTTATTAACCACAAAATCGAACAACAAACACCGACTAAGCAAACAGAAACATTGATTTGAAGGATGGTGGCGAGAAACAGTAAATCGCGCTTCCGTCCTGGTTTCTCCGCACCGATATTGTGGTCATGCGTGGCCAATCAGCTGCAAAAGGATACGCGCTTTTGGCTTTGCGTTCTTCTTCCTCGGTGCACTCTTTAAATGGGAATTCAGTCGCCGAAAGTTCGAATTTGGAAAATTGATTGCAATAAATCATTTTTCCGATCATTTCTTCCGAGTTCTCCCTCCAACTGGCGATGATCTCCTGCAGGGCGGCAGAGCACGTACCACAAAAGCGCGTGTCAGGAAGGAACATTCGGTGGAACTGATTCTGTTTGAGAAGATCTACGAGCAGCTGCACGGTTTCCTCTTCAATTTCAGCGTCATCGCTGATCGACATCACGGTCAAGGTGTTCTTCTCCACCAGTGAGCGCATCGTCTTCAGAACGTCGCTTGTGATCTTCGTTTCCACTTGCAACCCAGAGACGAGGCGCATTGACTCGACGCACTTTGCAATCTCCTCGCTGATGTTCGAAGTTTCAAATCTGAGAATAACGTGTTTTCCCTTTGTAGCGTTGAGCACTCGTTCCATCGCTTCCGGATCAGTGCTGTACTCCTCTTTGTCAGCGCGTACCACAATTTCTGTGTAGCGAAGATGCTTCCTGCTGGGCGTTTCAATGTCAACTAGTTGATTTTCACAGTTCACATAGCGCTCTTTTGTCAACTGGCCATTATTCAGTATCATTTCGTGACGATACCTTTTTTGTAGAATTCTGAAGTGACATAACCGAGAAGTCCTGAAAGACCGCTAACAGATGACAACGTCTTAGCGGAGTCTACGAGAGAAGCAATTCCTTCGAAGAAGAGGGCCGGAACGTCGTTCATTATGAAATAATATTTCAAACTTGTCGCGATTCTATAAATGCTTTTCTATTCTCGATGCGAACGTTAAAAGCGATGCGAAAGTGCGAATTGTCGTCACAAGACCGTCGTTGATTGATGCATCCTGTAGACGAACACACGGAGTCCCTGTTCAACAACGGCGCAAATGAGCGTAGTGGCCATGTGTGACAATGCGATAGTTGGCTTATTAAGTTTATTCAGTTGTAGAGTGCCACTGATCTCGGCTAATTCGCGGTCCGAACATTTGTGTTGATCCGGATCCAATGGTATGCAACAAGATTTTCAATAGTTTGATCTGAAGCGAAGCGTTTCCGTTGCACAAAGATATATGTAGGATAGAGGATCCTTTTTGACTTTTTTAGCTCCAATACAGACATTAACTTAAAAAGCACGAATTTCAACTTTGGATTTTTCACAATAAAAAGTGAAAACACCTTTTTTGAAAAACAAAATTATAATTGGATGCCACGTGTTTAAACAAATTATTTTACAAACAAAAACGTATTTTTAATTCTTTCAATTTAAATTTGTTATCTAAAATGTTAATACAGTGAATTCTCTACAAATGAGCTCTTTTTCAAATTTATCATTTCTGTTCCGTTAAACAAGAACGAAAGTTTAATATTTCTATTAATCTAATTAATTAATTAATTAATTTTTTTTGTTTCCGCCAGCCAGCTTCCTCTTTTCTGGATTTTTGAGATTAAAACACAAATCCTCACTATTAATACTGCTTCGAAACGACAATTCGAGTTTAGGAACTGCGTAGTACAAATATCAAATTAAATCCAATACTGTCTGTTTAATTTTTGCAAGTACAATCTGCATGTCCAAATTCTAAATGTAAATGTATAATTTACACAGGAAACAAACGAGATTTTAATGCACTATGATGTTGAACTGGTAAGAATTTCGTATGGGGACGTGCGATAGCACGTTTTGCTACGCTCATCCTTGCGGTAACGAGAAATTTTTTTAAAAAATATGTCTTTACAAAAAACATCAGGAACGTTTGTCGGGAACGCCAAGGCCGCCGTGGCGAGCGGCACCCGGCCCGATTTCCAATTGCCAAGTGTATACCTTTTTTCATCATGTTTTTTGCGCCTATCTCCGTCTAACCCGTCTGCATTCCTTCATTCCCCTTCTGACCTCAGCTCGACTCTATTTACAAATCGCATAGCGAGCTCTTTCTATCGTGACTTTCGCATGAGTTTGTGATGGTTTGATCAACAGAGTAGAAGACGAGGCGGATTGCATTTGAGTGATCATCGAAAACAACTCCATGTCTCCCATCTCGTAATGCAAACAGACGCGCGCCCTGTGACCCGATATATAAGCGCGTGTTAACATCCCTCGGGATCTTTGGACCCGGGCGCGCATCCAATAAAGTCGTCAGAATCTCTGCTCTCGGGTATTCAACACACATCTAAGGGAAACCCACCCTAGAGCCACCGGAGGAATCTCTAATTCCTTACTCTATCATCGAAAATGACTGCTCGTTTGAGCGAAAGATTTGCCACTGAAGGCATCTTTACGCTCGAAGACCTTCTGAAACCCCAGATTGTCTCGCTGCCGTTGTTAGCATACAGAGTTGTTCTGGCATCAATGAGCGGCGCCGAGTTCTCCTTCTCCGTGAATATAAACTAGATTAAAATAGGCAAAGACGAAGCACCGTCTAACTGTGCCAAACGCTCCCCATAGAGTCCTACAGTAGTTGCTACTTTCCTCTGGGCAACGCTAGCCTTAATCTCTTAATTTCTGTATTTCGCAATCCAGAGAACGGAGCGTGAGTGCATCGGAAACAGGAAGAAACACATGAGGATCCGGCAACAATTCGTTGTGAGAACCTAACTCCAATCCAGCTCGGTTAGACACCGAAAACTTTCGATCAGCGATCCACCCACTTACGAAATCCGATTCGATCGGCTTCACCGCCTTTGGTCCACTTGAATGATGTGTCAATGCTTTCAACGCTAACGCAAAGTTTATTAACCGCAAAATTCCGTTAAAATACCCCCTCAAGCAAAATAGAAACAGTGTTTTGAAATCACAAGAGGGCCATGAACAACAACAAACTAAGCGAACACAAATACTGTTTTGAGCTCGAAAGATGGTCTCAAAAAACAGTAAACCGCTCTTTCATTCTGGTTTCTCAGCACCGATTTTGTGGTGATGTAAGGCAAAAGACCTCCAAAAGGATACGCGCGTTTGGCTTTGCGCTCGTCTTCTTCCGTGCATTCTTCAAATGCGGATTCTGTCGACAATTCAGTCGACTCTGGAAATCCGTCTCTCCAATAGATGATTTTCCCGACCATTTCCTTCAAGTTCTCTCTCCAACTGGCGATCATCTCGTTGAGGGCGGTTGACAGTGGACGGAGTGACACAGTGGACGGAAGTTGCAGGTCTGAGAATTCCCCTCTGTAAGAAATCATTTTCCCGACCATCTCTTCCGAATTCTCCCGCCAACTGGCGATGATCTTCTGCAGGGCGGCAGAACACTTTGCATAAAGGTGCATTCTGAAGAACTGACTCTGTTTGAGAAGATCTACGAGCAGTTGCGCGGTTTCCTCTTCAAATTCAACGTCTTTGGTTATGAAAATCTCGGTCAAAGTGTTCTTCTTCACCAAGCAGCGCATCATCTTCAGAACGACGCTTGTGATCTTCGTGTCCACTTGCAATTGAAAGACGAATGGGATTGACTCGGCGCATTTCGCAGTCTCCTTGCTGATGTTCGAAGTTTGCAATAAAAGAACAACGTGTTTCCCCTTAGTGGCGCTCAGCACTCGTTCCATCGCCTCCGGATCAGTGCTGTACTCCTCTTCGCCGGCGAGTATGCTAATTTGCATGTAGGGATGGTGCATTCTATTCGGCGTTTTAATGTCTACTGGTTCATCTTCCCAGTTGAGATAGTTCTCCTTCTCCAACCGCCCATTTCTCAAGTACATGCAGTGAATAGAGTTATTAGCGTAGTCATCGGAAGCGACATGGCCGGGCAGTCCTGAAAGAGCGCAAGCAGCCAACAGCGCCTCTTTGCGGATGAACTGAGAAACGACGCCCTCGAAGAAGAGCGCGGGAACGTCGTTCATATTTGAGAGCTGCAGTGAATGCACAAACGCCGACCAAGCTATAAATGGTGTGTGTTCGCGCAAAATGTGTGAGCATTGATGTGTGAGCATTGTTGTGACAAGTGCTGTAAGAAAATTTTTGACTTCCGGAACATGTTCGGTGTTCGGATGTTCGGAACAGTTTTTTTAAATTTAGTCGCAGTTATTTAGTCGGTTTTTGCAATCTTTTGCATTTTTGGACGTTTTTGATCGGAGTGTGTGGAGTGTGTTTGCTGAAAAGAGTAATTACCGCTGGTTTTTTTGTTTGAATTTTGTGCTTGCTCGGCTCGCCCAAAACTCACTAGGCAAACCCTGCGGCAGCCTTTAGGCCTAAACCTTAGGCAGTTACAGCTCTGTCATAGAAATCATGTAAACTGCAAAAATAATTTTTACCTTGAAAAATTTCGCGGTAAAGTCATTCGCAGTAAAGCCACGCTTTTACCGCTTTGCGTAGCCGTCGTGGCCTATTGGTGGTGAAACAATCAAGCGAGGTCTTGTCACGACAATTCTCACCTCCGCATCGCTTTTTGAGAGACTGTGACGGTTCGGTCCCGGGCGGACATGCGGTCGAGCAGGAGATGGCGCAGGTGCGAACCGACGCCTGCTCATCTAACCCGCGCGCATCCCTAAACCACGATCCGAAGTGCGAGGACCGGATCGCGGCTTAGTGTGAAGCGGCGCGCCCCAAGACGCGCCCCGACCGACCGCATATAAGCCGACCGCCCGACCAGTTCCGGGCCGGCCCTCTTGATCCTCTGCAGAGATCTTGAGCGCTTCTACGTTCTTCGCATCCTTCCTTATTCCTACTGTGCTATCGCTCTCTGGCTAATAAACCCTCTACCGCGTACCTCCGTAGCCCCGTTCTCCGAGCATTCCTCACTAGACTAAAGAGCATTTATAGGATTGAATAACTGTTTTTTGAAAACATACTCAGAATGAACGACGTTGCCGCCCTCTTCTTCGAAGGAGTCGTTTCTCTCTTCACCAGCAAAGAGACGCTGCTGGCTGGTAGCGCTCTTGCAGGACTGCCCGGCCATGTCGCTTCCGAGGTCTACTCTAAAACGTGTCGTCAATACATAAAGATGACAAATGGGCGGTTGGACGAGGAGAGATATTTCAACTGTGAACATCAGGAACGCAAAATCGAAACGCTCACAATCAGCAGAAAGCATCTCCACCACATAACAATTGTCGTACGCGCCGACGAAGAAGAATATAGCACTGATCGGGAGGCGATGGAACGAGTGCTAAGCGCTACAAAGGGGAAATACGTTTATCTCTGTTTGCGAACTTCGAACATCAGCGATCAGATTGCAAAATGCTTCGAGTCAATCCGACTTGTCTGTGAGTTGAAAGTGACACAGAGATCACAAGCGACGTTCTGAAGATGCTGCGCTCAGTGGTGGAGAAGAACACCTTGAACAAGATGGTGCTCGGTGATGAAATTTCCGACGAAACCACGCAGCTGCTCGTTGATCTTCTCAAACAGAAACAATTCCACAGAATGTTTCTTTCTGCAAAGTGCTCTGCTGCCCTCAAGACGATCATCGACAGTTGGAGGGAGAATTCGGAAGAGATGGTCGGGAAAGTGGTTTATTGTAAGAAAAAATTCTCAAAGTTGCAACTTTCGTCGACTGAATTCGCATTTCAACTATGCACGGAAGAAGACGAGCCAAAGCCAAACGCGCGTATCCTTTTGCAGGTTTTGGCCACGCATCACCACAAAACTGGTGCTGAGAAATCAGAATGGAAGCGCGGTTTACTGTTTGACGATGAGGCGCTGTGCGTTCAAAACATTGTATCTGTTTGCTTAGGTGGTGTTTGTTTCTCTGAACTTTGAAAGGTTAATAAAGATGTGGAGTGAAATCTCAAACTGCTAAAGCTCTAAAGCTGACAAATTCTCGAACATTTACCGATCACGTTGCAGGCAGACGCAATTCTGAGTCTTCGACGTGAAGGGAAATTTTAAAATGAGTTTTCTCCGCTGGAAACACTCAGAGTGGGAGGAACTACGCATCTTATGAACAAACGACGTTCCCGCCCTCTTCTTCTAAGGAGTCGTTTTCCACTTCATCAACAATGAGCTCTCACTTCACTCACTTCAGCTCTCACTTGGTAGCGCTCTTGCAGGAATGCCCGGTTATGTCGCTTCCGAGGCCTACCCAATTAATGTGGCGTTGCAACCATACAACCAATGTTGCAACGTTTTGGCTATTTCTGGAGATTTAATACGTATAACGAGATATAACCAACATTGCAATGACATCATGTACAAGACACGTTCCTTGAGCAAAAAGGCAAAATTTTACTAAAATGCGCTGACATTGTGACTTCCAAATGTAAATGTATTTTTGGGGAATTCGATTAGGAACTTAGAAGAGGATCCGTCGAGCGATCCGCTTCGTCACGGATCGACCGTCGATTTTGTGACTTATTCGCTTCTACGCTTTGTACGACGATCCTCTTCGCCGAGACACTTTGCCTTTGCGAAAAAGCTATTTTCGAATTTTTGAGAGAACGACGCTAATAATTTTGTGACAAAGCTTGAGTTGCTCGCTGGTCTCAGCTTAGGCTGACTACGTTATGTTGTTAGCGTTCCAGGTTTTGTACACGGTTGCGAGATCTATCCCAAATGTTGTTTGCACACAGTAGTACCTCGTACCTCGTACCCGTACCAAACATACCTTGGAGAACTGATAACTCTCCAAGGCCGTTCACTAGCAATCACATCATACTCGCCGCCGCATTCTGACCTGTTTTGAGGACCAGCAGACCTCAAAATGCATCCAAATCACGAGAAATCAGTGATTTGATCGGATTTGATCGAGTTTTTGTCGAGCCAAATTTAATATTTAATAATTTAATATGTGAATATTTAAGCTCATGTTTCCGTTGTTTACGTGGTGGTGAAAAGGCATGGATGCGTTTTTCTTTTGATCAATGTTTAATTTTTTTATTTTTGGAAGCTTGTATGGCTTCAAACATAAAACAACAGTGTGAGATCCCTAACTCAACGCGAGGTCACTCCAGCCCACCGCTCGCCAACTCCCATCGCCGTCCTATCCCAGTCAGTGATGACGTTCCATCAAGAAGCGCCGGGCAGTTGCCCGCGCGCTCCCTCTCATACCTGTCTGCATTATTTTTGGCTCAAAGCGCAACTCAAAAAACCATATGATAACGATCAATTTGGTGTTACTTTCAAATCATTAGTTCAAACGCTCAAAATATAATTTTTGAAAACTTTAATTGTTTAAATTTTTTTGTAATTTTTTTTTTGTAAACATGAAGCAAACATCTAGTTTTTGTCGTGATATTTGTTGAGGCTTAGTATGTATCACTTTATGTTACTGAATTTTTGCCATGCTAAATTAAATTACCTGAATGCCTTGAATGTGCGTTGGTGAAAACTTTGCTCCCTGTTTTACTTGAAAGTTACCAAAAACGGCATTGAACGTGTGAGAACCGCAGTTTGGTTAAATTTTGTTTTGTGCCCTTCCGGTTGTTGCAATTTTGCAAATTATATTTATGACGATTAAATTATTTGTTTGAAATCGAACTTTGTGCATGTCGGCTCGATGACGTTGAACGTTGAAATGTTTTGAAATTTTAATTTTAATTTTTTTTTTGCATTGGTTTTGTTGTGATGCGTACCCAAAGACTTGAACAAAAATAAGCGAGTTTGGCGTCGTGTTCTTCTTCCTCGGCTCGATGACGCTGAACGTTGAAATGTTTTGAAATTATTTTAAATTTTGAAAATACTATATTTTTGGTGACTTTCTTTTCAATTTGGTAATTTTGCGAAAAAAATTTCTAAAAAACCGGATTTGGTTTTGTTCTGCTCTCACAAATGTAATGATACAATTTTTGAAATACTACGGATTTGTTGATGCAGACGTGACATTACAAAAGCTTTTAAGGTTTCATTTTTGGAGAATCTGAATTGTTTTGTAACATGCGGCTAATACATATTAATCAAATCAAACAATTACTTTAATTGAAATTTATTGCATTGCGCAGTAGATCCAAATAAATTACATTTTAGATACAGATTGTCTGAAGACTGAAGATGTTTTCAATGGCAATGTATAACGATCATCAAATTGATTACAGTTGTGCCAATTTCTTGCTTTTTGCTGTTTTGCCATCTCCACTAATTTTTGTTACTTTTTACAACATTTTTGTAGATAGCCTCTGCATTCTGACCGAAAATTACAATTTTTGGACAAAGGGGACATTTTCATTTTGAATTTTTGAAGCCTATAGTTGGGAGTTGGAGTTTTTAAAATTTGTTTTGTCATCATCATATGCACTTTTACGTCGATGCACTTTTGGTTGGCAATCGAACCAAAATAATGCAGACCGTTACTCACCAATACAATCATCTATTGCTGATCAAAATTTAATTTGCTTTTTGCACAGACCATATTACGTGATGAAGCATGCGGAAGCATACAAAGCGTTTAACAGTCAAATAGCAATGATCAACGCTTCGATTTGTCACGTAAGTGACGTTAAAGTATTTTTGACGGTTTCTACGCGTTGTTTTTAAAACGTGACCAATTTGTGTTGGTTGTGATAACAATGTGATGTGATAGTAGGCCAAAATTTAAAAACATTACAGTACTAAAACAATTATTTGAAGCAATTCGGATAAAAACGGTTTAGCACCCAGAAGTTAAATTAAAAGACCTAAAAGAATTAAGAATTAAAAGAATTAGAAGAAAAGAATTAGAAGAATTAAAAGAGGTTAAATTAAATTAAAAGAGAAAAGAAATTAAAAGATTGAAATTTGATCAATTTATGTAACCAGCCGAGAAAAACACAGCAATTTTTATTCCAATTTTAAAATCCGTCGGTATTTTGTTTATGTTTATACGCTGGTCAACAAAGCATTTTTATTCAATTTCACTTAGGTTTTTACAAAATTTTTGTAATTTTTGTAGAAGGTGGAGTTGAAAACACAGATTCGGGAACGTTTCATTAACTTTAAGTGAATTAAATAATTTGATTGCAAATTTTGTCTCAAAGACCAGCGTTGCAACGCCGATGTTTTAACCCGCTTAAAATAAGTTTTTGCGTCGTTAGAAATACAATCCAAACAAATCTTTTTTTTTACATTTTTTGGGTTCTTGGCAGGTTTTTAATCGTCTGGGAAATAATAAATAATTTTTGTGGCGTCCTATGATGTCTGATCAAGTTCATTTTATGTTTTTTTTTTCATTGTATTACTCCTTTTCAAACGTTAATTTAGGAAAGTTGTTCTGGTTGAAATTGAGTTTAATATGTGACCACATTTTTAGTAGCCAACAGTGATAGAAATTAGGCTAAAAATTGTAGGTTGGGGTTGACCACGGCGGGGGACTTTCAGCCTGAACTACTCGTTGCACCGACCGACCGGGGAACCCGATCTCCTCGCCGTTCAACTCTTGTCGCGACAATTCTCACCTCAGCATCGCTTTTTGAGAGACTAAAGAGCATTTATAGGCTTGAATAACTGTTTTTGAAAACAGAGATCAGAATGAACAACGTTCCCGTCATCTTCTTCGAAGGAGTCGTCTCTCACTTCATCGGCAAAGAGACGCTGCTGGCCGGAAGCGCTCTTGCAGGACTTCCCGGTCATGTCGCTTCTGAGGTCTACGCTAAAAGGTGTCGGCAATACATGAGGATGAGAAATGGCCGGTTGGAAAGGGAGAGCTATTTGAACTGTGAAGATAAGCCAGTAGACCTTGAAACGCTCAGTAGAAAGCATCTCCACTACACAGAAATTTCCATACACGCCGACCAAGAGGAATACAGCACCGATCCGAAGGCTTTGGACCGACTATTGATCTCCACTAAGGGGAAACACGTTCATCTCGATTTGCACACTTCGAACATCAGCGAGGAGATTGCGAAATGTGTCGAGTCAATCCGATTCGTCTTTGAGTTGCATGTGGAAACGAAGATCACAAGCGGCGTTCTGAAGATGATGCGCTCCTTAATGGAGAAGAACACTTTGAACGAGATGGCGCTCGGCGAGGACGTTGAAATTGAAGACGAAACCGCGCAGCTGCTCGTTGATCTTCTCAAACAGAAACAATTCCAGGAAATGTTCCTTCCTGCGAAGTGCTCTGCCGCCCTCAAGTCGATCATCGCCAGTTGGACGGAGAATTCGGGAGAAATGGTCGGGAAAATTATTTATTGCAAAGATGAATTCTCAGAGTTGCAACTTCCGTCGACTGAATTCCCTTTTCATCAATGCACGGCGGAAGAAGAACGAGAAGCTGAACGCGCGTATCCTTTTGCAGCTGATTGGTCAACGATCACAAAATTCACAATACGTCACCACAAAATCGGTGCTGAGAAACCAGAATGGAAGCGCGGTTTACTGTTTTTCAAGACCACCTTTCAAATTCAAATCGGTGTTTCTGTTTGCTTAGTCGTGTTTGTTGTTCGTCTTTGTGGTTAATAAATATTCAATAAAGAAGCCTCTATTTAACAGTAAGCTTCCCGTATTCTTGAATTTCTGGTGTTCAACTGGACCGCGCGTAAATTGCATCACATTCGACTTAACAGCTTATCAGCGCACTTTCTAAAACGGACAAAATTTCCATTCATTCCACTTTGATCCGCGTTGCTTTACTTTGCTTCTTTCCAACAAACAACTGCTTCCTCGCAAAATGAGACACCTGACATCTATCCTCATTGCAACGTTTAAAAGATGCGGCGCGCGGTGGCTCATTGACTGTGTTTGTCTGTTGCGCGCAGTGTCTGTGTTCGTCGTCCCTTTTGCGGTTTCTGAACGACCGGTCGTTTGAACGTCTCGAATGACGCCGGTGCGGACGGTAAACACACAAACATACCGATGGTTGTAGAATTCCACGGTACGGGGGTGCCGTCCGGGTCCTTTCCTGCTGCACTGCTGTGACTGTGCGACGAAGCTATCTGACGTAAGCAATCGTTTATTATCCGATTAACAACACGCGACCTCTCGGTCGAACAACAGATAACAACAGTAACGAATAATAAGACACCACCGCGCGGAAGTCGCGGCCACGTGGCAGATGTTTCAGCAGGGTTGACGTGGCGAGACCCTAGCCTCGTACATGGTCTTCGCTTTATTATATGGATACTACTCGGATCGGAGTACAATTATATATTTATTTAATTAATAAATATATAATTTTAATATATTTAATTAACAAAAAATACACAGCGATCGGCTATCACATTTTCGTTTCACGAACTTTGCCAATGATTGCAGCTGCCTTCTTTAGAGCCTGAAAATAGTGTGCGCATGAAATACGTTGCCAAAAACATTGCAAACTACATACATCGAGCATTTCAACAGCCTCCTTCCGCTGTTTCGTCATCTCTTCACTTTCAATCATGAGCTCATCAATTATTTCGTTGCGGTACAGCTGCTCAGTCAGTTCACTCTGTAGGTGCTCCTTCACAGAGTTTACAAGAAAGTTCATAATTGCCTTGGGAACGGTATCCTGTACCTTCCTGAGAACAATCATAAAATAGCTCTTGATCAAACGCTCTAAATTAAAAAAGAATTGGAATTTTCCGCAGTTTCATCAAAAAAAATTACCAATAGTCTGATAGTCGCTCTGCTCGCGTTCCGTCAGCTTTCGAGTGGTTTTGGGAGCGGCAGGGACGAGGCTAACAACCTCTTTGGTAGAACGTGGTTCACTCTCATCGCCGCTCGTTCTCCTCCCGATGGACCACGATCTTGAGGAAGTTATTTCTCCATTTTTGAGATTGTCTCCTCCATTAGGCGCACTTGTAGTTGAGCTAACCTACAAAAAATAATTTAAAAACACAAACCAATAAAGCAACAAACCTTAGTTTCAGAAATCTGCTCTGCAGCACTGGTTGGGGAACTTTTCTTTTCTGCTCCTGTTGTAGTACCTTTTGAACGACTCTCCATCTTTACAACGTCAGCTTCAGCCGCAAACTCAGGATGCTTCATATTAATGAAAGCAAGTTCGACGTCGATGACATTTTTTACAAATTGTTTGGTGGGCATCAATCGATCCTCGAGAACCGCACTGACGACCGATTTGATTTCCTCAAACAACCGAGGAAACCTGCGCATTTCTTGCTGAAATAAGTTGTCAAGTACGTACACAAAATAATCGAAAAATAACCTGAATTTCGATGCCGCACTGTTGAACGATACTCTGCATCTCTTTGTGAACAAGTTCGACACAATCCAAACTTGGTTCTGCTAATCGCCTAATCTCACGCTTCACGAGGAGCTCAAAACTGGCATTAGGTATGAATAAAGCCGTACTTGGTCCCTAAAACAGCATTGCCATCAGCCATCCATCAAACTAGCGCACACATACAGTAGCATTGCGGATTGCGGTCAAAATGCCAAGAGGCTCCAAATACTGTAACGGGTTGATAGTTTCCAATTCGTTTCCAAAGATCTCGTGGAAAATGTAGCAGATGCGAGCTCCTCCGCAAAGTTCAGCCGTTTCAATATTTCTTGCGGTTCCATCGATAGCACTACAGTATGCAGTGGCGAATCTTGCAATGATTTGGAGTAGTGTCTTCTTTTTGTCAGCAATCTCTTCTCCACACGATGACAACTTGTTCTGCCACTGTGCGGACATGATTTCTACACGAGTCTTCAAAATAGGCAAAAAATTGCGAATGTCCTTCATGAGTAACTAAAATGAAAAAAATCAATAAATTTAAATCCGATTTCAAAACGTACGCGATTCAAAGTTTTTGCCAGATAATCAGTGCCATTCGTAGCGGCCAGCGTAGGGTAATTTCGCAACAAAAATGCCTTTTCGTCTTTCAGGCAGTCGCTGATTCTTTTCTTCCCAACAATATCAGCTTGTGACCGATTAACGACACCTACGATACCGAGCTTAACAGGAAATACGCGGCCCAAAAGAACATCCTCTGCATCGGTACCCTGGTCCATTAGATCCAACTTTGTAAGTACCGCTAGCGTTCTTCGTCCTGTAGCGTAATTACATATATAAGCGTGTGTGTGCGCTATCGAACATACCTTGAGGATCAACCTCGCGAGCAATCTTCAACGGTTCAGATGTGGCAAAATCCTGATTTGCCGGAGTAACAGCAAGAATGATCGAGTTTTGATTGGCAATGTAGCTCATGAATCATTGCTTTGATCTGCTCCTACAAGTTTTAAGCTTAAACATTACAAGGGATTGCTTAAATGCAAGCTCACTTCAATATCGGAAGGCTGGTCACCGACAGGTAAACGCGTTATTCCTGGCAAGTCGACGAGCGATAAATTCACAACGAATGGAGAGAAGATCTTCAAGCAGATTGGAATCGCCGATATAGCCTGAATAGCAAATGATCATTAGCGATGTAGAAAGTATAAAATCAGTCACACCTTGTTTGATCCAGTAACCCGCTCTGTCTCGCGTTCGATTTCAGCACGCACCTCATCAAAGTTTGTAAAAACTATCGAGCTGTTATGGTCAAAAATGGCCCAGGCTGGTTGCTCATCTTCTAAAACAAACGACGATCAAATGTGGCACACGAAAAGTTGTGCACGAACTACCTTTGTCATCAAGTTTCACAGGGCACTCCGTTATGTGACTATAGACCAAGTGCAGAACAAGCGGACGTCGAGTGACCACTCCAGTGCCACGGGGAAGGAAATCTCGACCAACGATTCCTTCCAGAACGGAACTCTTCCCAGCACTCTACAGATTAATTCAGTCAATTAATTCAGTTCCAGAAAAACAGTCGCATTTACCTGAGATCCAACGACGACGATTTGAGGCAACTGAAATTCGGCTCCTCGTGTACGGGTGGCAGCGAAGACGTCCTGTAGTTTGTTGATCACCGGAATCAGCGAGTCCATGGTGAAGAAAATACGAATCTCTGAAATTTCAGGTATATCTATCTCGTCACAGCAATGAAACGCGCGAATTGTTGGCTGCTTTATCCTGATCTAATTGGTACGATTTATACAGATGAAAGTGTGAGTTCAGAGCGATGCAAAAGCGAGGAAAAGCATTGACCGGTATCACATTGTATCACATCATCAAATAGTAAAATTCGCACGTTCGAACGCTCCAGCTTTCCACCGTCTAGCTTCTCTGCAAAACACGCCGGCGAACAATACCGAATGCCAAGGTTTGTCGCTGGTGCACACGAACGAGCGCGTGGATTGTCACATGGCAATCGGTGTGCGGTTTGTGAATGAAAGCGGTGCAGAGGGCGCGCTGTTGCGAACAACCGGAGTCGCTGCAAGTCGTTCCTTCCCTTCGCATTCGAGTATTTGCTGCCCGCCAACCACCGTTTGAGCTGGATCTCCATCATCATCTGCGAGAAGGGGAGAACGACGAGCTGCCGAAGATCACTTTGATATCCTTACCGTGACAGCGATGTTGAAGAAGTCGTTGAAGTCATTCCCCACGAGCCGGTCATCACGATCTTCTTGATTGAGATGCGGTCGCCACAGAATCCCTTGATCTCGTAACTGGCGCGCACGATCAGCACTTCCTCTGTGAGCGACGGGTTGCAGATGATGTGGTCGCGGACGTCGTAGACCGTTCCGAGGAAATCGGTTCGATCGACTCCGCTGAGCGACTTGGACATCTCATCCATCGGCTTGACCAGAACGGTGAACTCCGCGTCGCCTTGGCTGCAGTCGATCAGATCAAATACGCCTTCCAATCGACCATAAGCTTCTTCCGACCGGGATTCAGGTTTCAATGTTCCTCCCGAAACTGAAACACGAAAAGAACGCGGTGAGCAATTCAATTCCGAGAAATGCCTTCCGCTCCAGGGGTGACGGAAACGCCAGGAATTTCTGTGGCGCCAGATGACTGGTGAGGTTATTTCAGTAACATCTTCAGATGCATTCCGCCGCTGACAGCTTCGCCCTCCGAGAATCCTTCGAAACACTGCCGGGAGCTTAGGTTACGCCGGAAACTGGAGCGCCGGGGACTCCGGTGATGCCTTGCTGGTCAACGTACATCTGAGTGCGAAAAATAAGGAATGAACGCTTCAAACCCCGAGAATTACGAAAGAGAACGATCCAAAGCGTTTTTTCTCAGGTGTTATCATCACATAATCGATCCAAAGGTGAATTCGGCGCCAATATCGATGGAGATGGTCCTGCATGACCGTGAGCTGCTCGGTGGACTGTCTGTCCATCTGGCCGGCTACGTTGATAGAACCGAAGCCGGAGATTGAGAAGAACTGGATCCTGAGCGCAATGGACGTGAATTTTTTGAAGAAGACCTTCAGTTTGTAGCCGCAGAACGCGAAACGGCCGATGAGCAGATCGCGTTCACCGTGGCGTCCAGCTCCTCCTGGAGCTCCTGGAACTGCACAAACTCATCGCCGCTCATGTCAGCAGCAAGCTCGCGTTGTGGAACGCCTGCTTGAGGGGGCAATCGTCGTTGTCGTCTCTCTCTACCATCAACTGCCGCTCGCTGAAGCGCGAAGAACGTTCAGACCTATTTTTTCACCCATCTTTATTATATTAAGTTGTATTAAGTATTATATGACAAAGTTGAGACAAACAGAAACACTGATTCGAGCCTCGAAAACGGTCTCGAAAAACAGTAAACCGCGCTTCTGTTCTGGTTTCTCAGCACCAGTTTTATGGTGATGGATGGCCAAAAAGCTGCAAAAGGATAGGCGAGCTTGGCGTTGCGTTCTTCTTCCTCCGCGCATTCTTCAAATGGGAATTCAGTCGACGAAAGTTGCAACTCGGAGAATCGTTCTTTGCAACAAATCATTTTCCCGACCATTTCTTCCGAATTCTCCCTCCAACTGGCGATAATCTCTCTGAGGGCTGTAGAGCACTTCCCACGAAGGAACATTTCATGGAACTGTTTCTGTTTGAGAAGCTCTACGAGCAGCTGCGTCGTTTCGTCTTCAATTTCAACGTCATTGCCGATTGCCATCTCGTTCAAGTGTTCTTCTCCACTAGCGAGCGCAGCATCTTCAGAACTCCGCTTGTGATCTTCGTGTTCAATTGCAAATCAAAGACAATTCGGAGTGAGCCGATGCATTTCGCAATCTCCTCGCTGATGTTCGAAGTTTGCAAAAGAGAGCAACGTGTTTTCCCTTTGTGGCGCTCAGCAGTCGTTCCATCGTCTCCGGATCAGTGCTGTACTCATCTCTGTTGGCGCAAATGATAATTCCCGTCACGTGTAAATGTTTTCCACTGGGCAAGACTGGTTCGTATCTACCGATTTCCTCGCTTTCTCGATTTTCTCGTGTACCAGGCCATTGGTCACCCAAATGTGGCAAAGATATCTTTTTTTGTAGGCGTTGGAAAAGACGCGACCGGGCCTTCCTGGAAGACTGCGAGTAGCTAACAGAGTCTCTTTGTTGGAGAATAGAGAGGCAACTCCTTCGAAAAAGATGGCGGCAACGTAATTCATATTTGGGCGTCTGAATTTGAGCGTCAGGATCCTTGTAGCGCGTATTTATAGTCTAGAACGTTATGAGAAAGCAATGCGCAAACATGAATGCAATGCAAATCCGGTCAACCAGTCACCATGTTCCAGATTACAGGTCAACGATAAGCCCGGAATCGCAGCGACTCGTCTCATTGTGGCCCATTATGAACGGAAGGAATGAGTTGAGTAGAGTAGAGATAGAGCAGTTTGTGTTATTGTTGACCAAACCGATCATCCACGAAGCCGTTTCGACTCGTCAAACATGCATAAAAACACGAAAATGACTAATTCTAATCACTTGTTTGGTTTGCAATGAAATCCGTCGCTCTGTTTCCATTTGCTTCGCCGCAGTCGCAGTCTACAGTATCCAGAACCCTTGCACAATGTGCAAAGACCTTATTTCTGCAAGTTTCTGTCAATATTCTAGAATGCAAGGAAATTTATTACTAAATTACTTTCAATTACGATCAATTACAACCTC
>MQUG01004403.1:0-11135 GCA_007213375.1 Steinernema feltiae | reverse complement strand
AACAAACGCTTTCTACCCCAACTTTGTCATTTTTCATACACAAAAATTGTAATTAGAGGAAAACCGAGTAACAAGAAAGTTTTCAAAAATATCTTAATAATTAAACCAATAAAATCTAAAGAAAAAGGTCAGATAATGATTGAAAGCCATTTAAGCAGACGCTTTTGTAATTTGTAACCTATGCCAAATGTTCCAGTTCAAATGTATGTGCTTTGATAGAAACAAGCGAATAAAATACGGGATACAAGCTAAAAGCTTATAAAAGCCAGAACATGGATTGTTACTTCAAAAATAAAGAAAAGATTTTTTTATTCATATTTGGGACGTCCTTCTCAAAAATAAATAATCGTTATGAACGATTTGTACAAACGAATAAACGCGATATTAGCAAACAGATGACAGTTGCAAAAATTAAAAAAGACAAATGCAAAAATAATTGAACCAAAATTTGTCAACTTGGATATTCTCATTTCGTTAGAATCCGGGTTTATTTTATTTATTTAATTATTTACACACACACACAGACATTATTGCAGTTTTCAGGTTATGGGGGATTTTGGATTTTGTGTTGCATGTTTCTCTTTTTATTTTTGACGTCGAGCTTCATACAAAAATCTATTACAGTAAACATTAAAAATCATCAAACTTATGTCAGTTCGTTTGAGAATTTAAATTTTCACAATTCAAAAAAATTCATTTTTGCAATTTATCTGCCGCGAATTACCAAAAAATGGTCACAAAAATAAATAAGCTTTTTAAGCCAGTTTTGTAACCAAGAACCAAGAAACCCGAAATACAAAAAATAGATTTTTAAAATTAAAAAAAAAACAAGTTTATTTTGTTTTGAGTAAAGCAACCAAATCTCACTACATTTCCGGAGCAGAAAGGTGCAGAAAGGAAAGGTATTTTTCCGGAGCAGAAAGGTATTTTTAAAGGCAATAGGATTGAGGATGTATGCGACAAAGCATTTACAGCTCACGCTTTTTTAAAATTGTGAAACATGCGGTTTTTTTATTTAATTTTTCTTCAATAAAAAATTAAAGAAATTTAACTTAAAAAATGAGTTTTTGTCTTTTGCATCTTGCAGTTGGGGAGTGGAACTAAGTAGACCAAAGTCTTAAGTGAATGCCGAGATTGCAAAAAATAAAACAATTTACAAGCTACAACAGCATAAATAAAATGTTTGTCCTGAATTATGTTGTCTGAAATTAATTGGCAATCGGCTCAATCAGTGTACGAGGTTTTGAAAAGGAAGCAAAAATTGTTTATAATTAGTTTCAAATAAAATCTTTGCGTTTGAAAAACCAGTAAGACGTTTACGTAAGTTACAGTAAGTTTACGTTAAAAATTGTAACCAGAAAACTAAAAATCTTTGGGAACCGGACCGTATCTTGGGAAGATCTCTGTTTACGACTACATTCACGAAAAACAAGTTTGCAAAAAAAAGATATCTAAAATAAAACTAAAAATAGTATTATCGCAAAAAAATAATGTTTGCAGGAATTCGGTGCTCTCAATCCACAAAATGATTTAAATAAATTTTATACTCGTTTACTTTTTGCAGTTACTGCCTTCCACACGGTTTTTTGGTACCGAATTTTTTCTTTAATTTAAATTCACTGAAATGAAATCATAATACCAAAAATTTAATTCTTGTTATTTAATTCTACTCGGTGACGGCTTCACTGGTCAGAATAAATATTTCCGGCCGAAAATAAATTTCAGGAAAAAAACAGATATTTGTCGTAAAAAAATTATCTGTTTTGCACAATTGCGGTGAAACACATATTGGTCGTTCAGTGACATTGCAGTCGAAGTAATTAGATTGAAAAAAATCTTGCAAAAAAAATTTAAATTGCTTGCTTTATTTAAATAGATTGATTTAAATAGATTTATGATTAAATAGATTTAAATTTAAATAAATTGCAAAAAAATTGTTTTGGATATTTTTAAATTAAAAGCATAATTTAAAGCATAATTCAACTTATATTAAAAAGAGACGTTTCCGTTATGATTTTGATTTTGAAAATAATCCGAATTTTCTGAAAATAATCTGAAAATAAAAATTTAACAGGATTCGTAGAATAAATTTAAATCAATTTTTAATCTTATGAAGAAATATCAAAATTTAATTGTTCAAAGTGAAACGCGGTGCGTACAGTGACATGCAAAAATTAAAAAAAAATGTGATGTTGGACCTGTTATTCTATTCGCAAACCGATTTGTTTGCACAACCTGAATGAATAGACCAAGTGGAACCTTAATGAATAGACCAAAGTCATAGGCGGTCGACGTGCGCAGATTGCAAAAAAATATAACAATTTTTAAGCTACAACAGCATAAATAAGATGTTTGCACGCTTTCTGTGAGTTGTGTTGGTCTTTACTATAGGAATCACCGATCTACGCATTGAAATCTGATGTGAAGGTCTTGCAAGTACCAATCAAACGGGCGACACAAATTGTATACGTCGTGTCAGATTTTTTACAAAAATAATTGTTTAAAAAAAATTGGAAATTTGTATTTTTTATCGTGGCCGCTTCGTAGAAAAGCTGAGAAAGATGTACAAATGTACAGTTTGGATGTACAAAAATCCACAAAATCTATTGCTTAAATTTTTAATCCGGTTTTCTGTATTCACGGCTACACATTGAACTTTAAGAAAAATTTTTTTTCCGATATTTTAAATTAATAAACAACAATCCACTGACGCAACACTCAAGTCTATGTCTATGGTAGCCATTCTAAAATTAGTCATTAGTCTTAGTCGAAAAAAGTCATTAGATAAGGAAAACCAAATTAAACAGGCCGTTGTTCAATGAAAGCAACGCTAGTTCAACGAAAAACGGCAGAAATGAGAGATTTTGTTGAATAAATTGCACAATTGCGTTTAGAATAGCTGGATGGGCGAAAGAACAAGATATTGGTAATCTTTAATTCAAACCTCAGCAAAGCCATTCGAAATGGGGATAACGCAACATTTAGCGAGAACGCCTGTCGCCTAAAATTGACTATACCAAAAGATCTGTCCAGCGCAGTCACAAGTTGCATACAAACAACCAATTAATTTTAAAACACTTCCAAGAAGAATGAAAACGACGAAAATAATTAGGCTTTTTAAGCCTTTCGTTGCATGCGTTTACGGATGATTTTGACATTTAGGTATTGTCCAAGCGCACACTACACTTGGACAAATGAAAACAAAAATAATTTTTTTAAATCGTTTTTTAGAAAAATGTGCAGAAAAGAAAGAAGGACAAAAAACAAGAAAAACAGTTATTTAATTTTTTTTGTTCTGGTACAAAAAAATTCGATGGAAGAATCTATCTACAACATAGATTACGACTACAAAAAACCAACCAAGAGTTCCAAACATTAAATAAAAATAAACAAACTGTAAAACAAAAAACGAATATTTAAAAATTGTAATTTAAAATTTGAAAAAAAAAGAATTTTTTATTAACAATTTTTAAATAAACTGTCAATCGAAGCTCAAAAAAGTTTTTTTTTTATCTCTAACGGAAAAATTCGATAGAAAAATAAAAATAGAGTTTGCTGCAATTTCTAATTTTAAAAAATTGTTTTCGCGACTGGAAAAATAGAGTTGCGGTGAACATTTGCTTGTTCAAAAAAAATTTGTGTACTTTAGCCGACCAAGCGGTATTTTAACCGACCAAGAAATACTTTAGACGACCAAAAATTATTTTAACCGACCAGAAATTACTTTAGGCGACCAGAAAATATTTTAAATTACTTTAGCCGACCAAAATTATTACTTTAACCGACCTCAGGATTTTAGCCGACCGTTAGATATTAAGTTTACAAGTGCTTTCCGGCAATTAACTTTGAATAAAACTCTGCAATATTGAATCCTTTGATATTTCTCATTTGAAACATCTCGCATCGCTAAATTCAATCAAACCAAAGCGTTTCCTCTTTCGAAACAACCGGAGAAATTATTTAAAATGGCATTTAAACCGGAGAACTCATTACCAATTTCAAAATTCAAATTTTTGCTATAAGCAAATGGTCTTGATTTTAGCAAATTTCTATAACTTCCAGAGTGCATTTTGTATTGAAGGTTATGTAGCGACAGTCGTTGTTATGGGGCGGCCCGGAAGAGTTTTGTGCGTCGGGCCCGTTCGTACTGCTACGAGAGTTCTGGTGTTTTGTGCAGGCGGTTATTTTCAAAAAAGCCTAGTTCGACTTCTAATTGGCCGTGGAGTCGTCCTAGCGGTTGTGGGTCGATTAATTGTTTGACAAAATCAAATAGAATATCATTTGGTCGGTTAAAGTTTTGGTAAAAAACATTGGTCGGTTAATCTATTCAGTGATTTGAGCTGGTCGGCTAAAGTAATTTCTGGTCGGTTTAAATATTTCTTGGTCGCCTAAAGTATTTTGTGGTCGGCTAAACTTCCATGGTCGGCTAAAATACCGCTTGGTCGGCTAAAGTACACTAGTGCCGAAAAATAGAGTTGCGGTGAACATTTGCTTGTTCAAAAAAAATTTACATTTGTGATTAAAATGTGCTTACTAAAATCGAATGTATTTTGTGGCAAATAATTTAAAAACCGCTCCAAGAACCGTACGTACAGCGTGCAAAAAGAATCGTACGACGCGGTTTTAATTTACGTTTGCTTTACGAGGTACAAACCTCTTTTTTCCAAAAATACCTACCAACCTTTTTAATAGATTTTTACGTTATAAAATCAAGTTAATTTAATAAAAAAAAACAAATAAAGTTTAGTTGAAAATTTCTTAAAAATTCTACTGTGTATTGTTACACAGTAAAGGAGAGTTTACTTTTTTTAGATTAACCTGGTTGCATTTGACTGTAAATAAGATTTCACTGAAAAAATTGCTCCTCGCATCAATGAGTTGTTTTTGAAAAACCCTGCAGACTCTAGAGAAAATAGGTTTCAAAACAAAATCCGAACAACTTTCATATTTGGTTTGGATCAGTGAAAAATATCGATTCGCTCTACAACGTTTAACGCAAATTTTAAACATTAAAGCAAACGTTTACTAACATATTACGCGCTAATTTTATATAACGCGGAGACGGTTAAAAGACCAAAAATGCACTTTTAATTTGAACGAATTTAAAGTTTCGGCACTAAAACAGACAAGACAGCGAATTTTTTTGGTGAATCTTTAATTCAAAAAAATCCTTAATTAATTAAATTATATTATTTAACTTAACTTAATTAAATTAAGAAATAATACGATACATTGCGACATGCACTGTTACGGTTTAAAAATATATACACCTACACAGTTTTGATGTGTTTAGAAAATTGAATTAGCAACTATAGAAGTTGCAAAAGTAATTTCATACGTACAAAAATTACTCTTCCATTACGTTCGGCACAACTTCATTGCAGTCACATGCCGTCGATTGAAAGTCACAGGCGGTCGACCTGATTGCAAAAATAAAACAATTTTCAAACAACAGCAGCATAAATAAAAACTGCATTTTGTCACTCATATCGCATCTCGATCTAACAAAAATAGACTTATTTATGGGAGGTTTGGCTGTTTTTATATTTTTAAAGAAAGACCGATATAACGTTTCATTCAGCTCAAGAAAACATCTAGTTGGAATTCTCCTATCGCAATTAGCCCAATATAAGAAGAGTAGTCAAATCGCCAAAAATAAATTAGATTTATCTTACAGCCTTTTAGGAGAAAACAAAACTTGTAACGGTCAGCGATTTGCTGGCCTCTTCTATGGATAACAGCGCTTCATCTCCACAGGAACGGTAGCACATGACATTTAGGCCATTTGACCAAGCGCACACCTGGGAGAATGGAAGACCCTGCAAAAATGATTCATTTTTTAAATTCGGGTTTTTAGGAAAATGTGCAGAAAAGTAAATTCTTCCTGACCGTGCATTGTTTAAAGACAATTTGCACTTTACATTCAATGCCAATTCTTTCATTAATTGTTTGAAACTCTGCGAACACAGCACAAAACAGATTACGTGTTCCAAAATTTAAATAAAACTAAACAAAGCAAACTGAAAAAACTTAAACTAGTTAACAAATTCTCATTTAGAACTTGAAAAAATTTGGAAAATGAATTCTTTAGTAAAATCTTTAAAGTAATTGTCGCTCGAGTTGCTAAACAAAAGCAATTGTTTGATTCAAAAGCTTCAAAAAATTCACTTTGGAATTCAAGATTGAAATTAAAAAATTAAAATAAAAAAAATTTAAAAATTGGCCGAAAATTGATTTCTGGAAAAAATTATAAATTATGTTCAAATAATACAGATGTTGTTTGTAATTGTTTTTTTTGCAGATTGCCAGGTTTGCAGGTAGGAATCAGGTTGCCAAACTTGATGCGCAAAAAAGTTTATGTTTTTGATCTGAATGGATTGTAACGGAGTAATGAGAAAAAAATTTGAATTCCGAACGTTGGAATAGAAATTGGGTGAATAAAAAGTAGGCAAATGAACAAATGTTAACTGGGTAATTGTTTCCTTATATTTTTTGTGATCAACAATGTGAATGTTCTGCAGCGGATACCGGACGCCAAAAAAAAGGTTGATATATGGCAAAAAATAACTCTTTTTTTCTACAATATTGTTTAGGTCAACGTTACAGGTGCGGATTGAGTGAAAGTGCATGCATGACTTCCATTACGTGCGGCACAACCAAAATCAGTTGCCATAATTAAACAACGAAAGACTTGAGGGCGGTGAAACTGCCCAAGAGCGTCTGCAATCACTGCAAACGTTCATAAACGACTTGTTCTGAATTGTTCATAATTGTGAAAATTGTGAGACAAGCATAGCGTTATTTTATGTTTGTTTTCACAAAACAAAAGACAACAAATATTGTTTTTTAAACTTCATTTAAAATAGCAAAATATTTTAATCAATCAGACGTTCTGGCTACGAACAACTTACAAAAATTCAAGGCTTTATCGGCGATTTTACCATAAAAATACTACGGAAACAACTTGCAAAAATGCAAGGATTTGGCTGCGGTTTTACCAAAAACGTTTTTTTAATTTATTTGAAACAAACACAAGATTATTCTGAAATGTAAGTGTAGATTGGGATGAAAATTGGCACATTTCAAAGCAGGAGGGTGGCCGAGCGCAATGATCGCTGAATCTGTTGGATACTTTGAAATCGCACAAAAAATTGTTTGTTCAGATGTAAAACGCCACAGTATTTATTTTTGGAATTATATTACGATTTTAGAAACACTGTCTATTTTTTGAATAATAAGAAAAGTTTTTGAATGATCTTTTTTGAATGATCAAAAATGTCATTTTTGTTCTCCATCGAAATTAAATTTCAAGCAAAAGTGTTAAAACGATAGATCATTTCTGTCACAGTAGTTTGATGCCAAATAATCGAATTTTCTCTATTTGGCACTAATTTTGATAAAAAACATTGTGAGCGAATGAATACAGCAATATGCAGCGCAGCATAAGAAAAAGATTTGTGTTATTACTTTCACCTGCAATGTGTGATTTGTCCCCGTTAAATTTGAATTAAAAAATTTTACGAAGAGAACGAAAAGCTACAAAAATATTTTAAAAAAAAGTTTTTGCAATTAATTGGATTCAAAAAAGAAAGCTATTTGAATATTTACGAATTAAATATACAAAGAGTTTATGAATGGAGCGAATATTTGGTAAATGCCAGTTACTCCAGAACATTGTCAGGCTACCAAAAAATGACATTCAAGATGCGCATTAGAAACTCCTTGTAGTTTAAAAGTTGAACATGAAAGTGGATCAAGTGAAAAAAGTGGAAAAAGTCAATTTAATGTTTGAAATTATTTGTTGACAATGGAAATCTGCAAATGATCAGCAAAAAAATCTTGAATCAGTTTTTGGTATCCAGAATATGTATGCAGAAAAAATGCAAAAGTTATTTTCTTAAAATGACTTCCATAAAAAATTTTCCACAAAACCATAGATTGAATTTAAGAACTGATTTTGATCAAAAAAGTGAATATTCTGAATTAAATTAAGAAATACAACGATACATTTTATTTATATGCTATTGATTTCTTATTGATTTACTAAAAATGGTCTGACATGCACTGTCACTATTCTGATCAAAATGGCTCTTTTACAGAAAAGGGACCGGAATATTTTAACAGGTACCGGAATGAATTAAGAGGGACCGGAATCATTTAAGAGGGACCGGAATTAAATTATAATACTTACTTTAAAGAGCCTTTTCTGCATATTTATTTTTGTTTTGTCATTGATGAGTGTTTGGCTGGAATGCGAACGGCCGGACCTCTTTTATAGCTCAGCGAATGCACTCTGCGGTGATCAACGATCTGATCCTCTTGTGTTGCATGTCTTGATTTCCGGGGATGTGTACTATGTACAGGTATAAGCGTCGCTTCCGATCAAAAAACAAAATCTATTCAAACAGAGACATTAAACAGACCCAGATATGCCGTCCACGTGCCCTTTTCCGAGAGAGCAAAGAACCACGCTGTGCATGTGGAATTCATGGGCGCAGGGTACAAATCTCTGTGTTGTCGGCTGAAAACTAGAATCGACGTTGCCCACGGCGAACGCAACGCGTACTGCTGCATTTGTGTTAACCATAATCTTTGCTCTTTACGCTTCGAAAAAGTGTTTTTTGAACCGAAAACTTCCAGGTTCGTCGAAAGGCGGCAAAACTCACAAATAAACTCTGGTCATTGTCCGTCCACGCAATTTGCTGTTCATTATCTAGATCGACAGGCACAAAGGTTTTTGGGTTTCAGCCACAAACATAGCCACAATGAGATAATGCTTTTTTGACGCACGTGTCAAGTACCAAAATCACAATTTTCCAGAGGCAATAAAAATGTTAAACAGATTGAAAAACGTGAAAATCGCGCTTGCGCACGACCGTTTTCGTAGGGCAAGAATGGTGAAAAATATAGGTGTTAAATTTGCTTAAAAAATAACTGGCAGACACAAAATAGAAATTATAAACCCTTGAATCTTGAGGTCTTTAGCCTATGAAATGCAAAATTTATAACCATTGCAAGAGACGGGCAAAGCTCTGAATTTCCTAATTGTGATATAATTAATGAAATGACAATTTGCGAAAATACAGCGCAGCTAATTGCTAAGTCAATTTGTGCGACTACAACTGAATTCCCAAACGCGGAGACATTCCTCCACTACGAAGATCAAAAATGCACCCATATGGTTTTTAGATTAGAGACTTTTATCCACCAATTTCTCTCTACTTTAGCTCATCAGTGTACTGAGAAGAAACTGAACATAATCAAAAATTACAAAAAGTAGCGAATCTCATGCGTTGACTAACTAACAACGTTTGTCTTTTGAAAGCTTCAAGTTAAGCCGAATGTGTAGTTTGAAGACTTACAGAAGACTATGAAGGCTGGAGGACTTACAAAAGTTACCTACCTGATTTTTCTTTTTATTTCCTGAAATTTTATCCCGAAAAAATTCTTCAGAAATCAAAAATTTTCCACGCTACTGCGAGTGTATCATAAGTGTGTTCTAATAAACAAAAATTTAAAAATTTAATAAAAACATGAAACGGAAGTGGCACCGCAAACCCGCAAAGAAAACTTAAAACGAGCATTTCTCATTCTCATTTAAAGATTTAAATATTGAGTTTCTGGATTGGTTCAATGGCCTGGGCTGATTGAAATGCGCTCATACAGTAAGCCTAAATGAAAATAATGTGATTGACTTTTTTCGGACGCCAAGCTCCCTGGATCCCAAAATCAAATTTGTTTTCACGTTTAAACTTGATGCACTGTTGATGCAAATTTAAGCAATTTTTTTTAGTATTTTTTGTGAACCTGTTAAGCTTCTGGGCAGAAAAAAATGAGCAGCAGCCTCTGTAACAAAAATTCTAATTTAGAAAAAATTTGTTGACTATAATATATGATAATTTAAATTAAATAACTTTTAATTATTTAAAAAATTAAGTTTGCAGTTTTGTTAAATCGCCTGGGCTGATAGAAAAGGGCTGATTGAAAATACTGCGAAACACGCTGATGCAGTAAGCCTAAATGAACATAATGTTGTTTGTAATTTATTTAATTGAATTTATTTACACACAATGATAATTAAGAAATTGTGCAATAAAAAAGGGATTGGAGAAGGTGTGTGAATTTGATGTTCTTGCTTGTTCAAGATGGCAGCAACAAACTGGATCGTCAAAAGGGCAAAACTAATTGACGTTCTCACATAGTGTTGACGAAGAGCGCGACGAAGTGGTCTGAAAACGAAATGTGTTCAGAATGCTCAGAAACTTTTAATTTTATTTTTATTTGAAATATTTATTTTAATAAATGTTAATTTAATTAAATGTTAATAAAAAATGATAATTAAATTAAATGAACTTGTCTGTACCTACTGATTTGTGGCAAAAATCTGTGGCAGATAAAGGAATTAATTTAAACATTTAATTGACTGCTCAGGATTAAAATTAATTAAAAAAGTAAGTTGAACAGAATGAAAACGACGAAAATGATTAGGCTTTTTAAGCTTGGACAAATGAAAACTCTTGCAAAAATAATTTTTTTTATTTTAGAAAAATGTGCAGAAAAGAAAGAAGGACAAAAAACAAGAAAAACAGTTATTTAATTTTTTTTGTTCTGGTACAAAAAATTCGATGGAAGAATCTATCTACAACATAGATTACGAATACAAAAAATCAACCAAGAGTTCCAAACATTAAATAAAAATAAACAAACTGTAAAACAAAAAACGAATATTTAAAAATTGTAATTTAAAATTTGAAAAAAAAAGAATTTTTTATTAACAATTTTTAAATAAACTGTCAATCGAAGCTCAAAAAAGTTTTTTTTTTATCTCTAACGGAAAAATTCGATATTGTTGGATTGTACTGAAAACCACTAAAAAATTCGACACCAATGACCGGACGACAAAATCTTTTAATCTTTGTTTTTATACTTCAGCAGATCAAATTAATTTGAAAAATGTATTATTGCAAAATAATACACTTTACAGCTTCAAAATTCAAGGCTGCTGTGTTACCATGATTTTATCAAAATATTTTTTTTGTGACAAGAGGTTATTCCGATGCGAAAATTTTGAATAAAAGAACTGTAGATTGTGATGAACAAAAATTTAAAAACATTTTCACAATTGTTTGTAAACT
>MQUG01004399.1:0-26941 GCA_007213375.1 Steinernema feltiae | reverse complement strand
AGCGTAAGGGATCGTCGTCGTCGTCTTCTACAATCCATTTGCAGTTTACTTGTGAGTAAATCTGTAGGTTTCAAGCTTCCATGTCAGTGAATTTCAGCTGCTATACCTCATCAACCATACCGCGACCATCCTGGCGATGAATCGGAAGACAGCGACGGCGATGATGACTGAGGAGCTTCGCGAATTCGCCACCCATCTTCTCTACGCGAAGCGCCAAAAGGATGAATTTCCCGCTTGTGGCTATGTGCGCGACAGCGGAGGCAAGATGATCACAAAGCACAATGAGGAATTGGCCCGCGAACGGAACACGAACAAAGTGCTGCAGTTGCCACTGGATTTCCGCACAGGCGACGTCTTGGGTTCGAAGCTCCCCGACAAGGTGTTCAATTCGTTGCGCGCCTACAGCAAGAGCGACCAGAAGCGCCATGTGCGTGTGAAGGACAAGGATGAGAAGGCGACGCATGAGTCGTCGATGGACGCCCAGACGCGTTTGATCCTCTTCAAGTGGATCAACAACGCGGATTTCGATGCAGTCGAGGGGATCATCGCTACTGGAAAGGTTGGAAACTGCGATAAACGACTACTGTAACGATATTGATGTTCAGGAGTCGGCTGTGCTGCATGGAGTGAAGCGCCCGGTCACCGAGGGCGGATCGTGCAATGTAGGAGAGGAGCACTTTGCCGTGAAAGTGTACAAGACGACCCTGAAGGAATTCAAGAATCGCGCGGAGTACGTGAAGGACGACTTCCGCTTCAAGAATCCACGCAAAGTGCTTCGCATTTGGGCGGAGAAAGAGTTTATGAACCTTCATCGGTTAGTAAAGGGTCCATTTGCTTGATTTATTGCTTAGCTTTAGTCTCAAGCGCAAAGGTCTCCCCTGTCCCGAACCAATCCACATCAAGAAGCATGTGATGCTGATGAGCCTCATTGGAGATAAGGAAGGAAAGCCCTCGCCGAAGCTTAAGAACATCGAGTGGGGCGATGAAGCGGAGATTATCGCCGCTTTTGATCAAGTCAAATCGGTATTTTAGCCCCCAAATGACCTAATTTAAGCTTGATTCTCGTTTAGATCATGAACCGCATGTTCAACGACTGCGATCTGGTGCACGGCGATCTAAGCGAGTTCAACCTACTCTACAAGGAAAGCACCGTCTACGTCATCGATGTCTCTCAAGCGATGGACATTTCGCATCCTCGCGCTCTTCACTACCTCGTCCGTGACATCGACAACATCATCGAATTCTTCCAGCGGATCGGCGCGCCGACTCTCCCATCCGCCTGCGAGCTCTTCAACGAAATTACCAACCTTCACATGAAACCCGAGTCGAATCTGATGGTCCAGGTGGAGAACTTTGAAACCGACAACCGCAACGTTCAACTTCGCCACGACAAGGCGAACCCCGGAAACTGCGAACTCCGTCACTACAACACCGAACGAGTGACCCGCGATATGTCGCGTGATTTTAATTGATCTTATATGTAGTAGATTGCGCACCGTATTTTGGTTGCGATTTGTACAAATACGTTTGTTGATTCTGATCTTTGTTTGCTTTTATGCATCTATTTTGCTATATTCGCGAAATATATTTCACCTCAGGTTGCGAATGTTGAAGGGATGATGCGATATGAAGCGTCTACTCACTTTCACGTTCCCGTCCAAAACTCGCCGAGTCCGGTCACGGTAAGCCTTCCGGAATTCCATGGTGTCCTTCATCCTTTAATGCCACCTCTCTGTGGCCCCCAATTTTTCCGTTCTTGCTCTTTTAGATTTAAGGGAAGGAGACTGAGTTTATCAAAAATTTAATGATTTCGCAAACATTGCAAAGTAAAAGAAAATCACCTTCAATTCGCCTTAAACTTCATCTCAACGCGGTGATCAAAGCATCCGACTTCAAGCGAATACTCGTCTGTTTCATCCCAAAACAGAGTTCTACAATCAAACACTCCGCTTGCAAACGGCATCAGCACAGAGAATTCCTTTGCGAGATTCGCGTTTGCAGCCACCGACAGAGCGGCTTCCTTCTTGTGAGACGTCTTCCAGTGAGAGATGATCCGGAGCAGCGTATCAAACTCAAAATGCGGCGTTTGACCTTCAATTTCCAATCTTTTGAAATTTGGCGCGTGGATGAACGCCTCGAGAGCGTCGCGAATGCGGTCTGGAAAGTATCGGCTGAGAATCAACTCCTCCAGCTTCCCATTTGCGAGTTGCGAGTTGAGAATCGTTTCAACTCCGGGAAAATACTCTAGAAGAACGAGTTGTTTAGTGACGATTGGATTCTTTGCCAGCTCCTCTACTAGGGTGCTCTCGAGAGCGGGAGATTCAAGGCGAATTTCAAACTTTTCAATGTGGAAGAGAGAAACAAGTTGGAGTAATTCGGTCAGTCGTTTCATTGGCATTTGGAGCATTCCATTCGTCCGCTTCCGACCAGCGTGGGTCGATGGAGAAGATCTGAATGCGCACGAAGCGGAGATCCATTGCGAGCACAGCGTCGAACGTGAACTCCTCGGCATCGTTTGTCTGATCGCAGCAGCGATAGCCGATAGTTCCATTGCTTCGCAGAGAGACGATAAGACGCAGAATCAGCCGTTTCTTCTCGTGGATTCGCGCAGCTTCACTCCAAATCGGCGAAGAGAGGTGATCGCGGATTTTAGGGAATTCCTTGCCATCGAGACGCGTGAGGACGCTATCGACAAAGTGATAAGGGAGGTCGTCCATCTGAAAAGCAGAAAATGCGATGAAATGACAATAGCTGAATAATTAGAGCCTCCAGAATACATACGAAAAGGCCGAATATAGCTGACACGGTATTTTAATACCAAAAGTCTACTCAATCAACATGCGAAGAACTAAATTGAAATCAGTCGCGACTTCTAATCGCCCATCGATTGACACTTGTTTCACTTTACGTTCTAGCTCCCTTTATCGCCGTTTACGGCACCCCGACTGACAAGTGACTCTCACTATCACTAGTGCCTCGACTGTGCTCTCTCTTGAAGTCAACAAAAGATGAGTTGAAATGCAAGGTAATAGAGTTATTTAACTTGACGATAAATGTGAATGTTTGGCGGTTGTAAACAGGTTGCAAATGCTGTTCTGGTAATGAGATTTTAAAAAGAGCAAACAGTGCATCTGGGTAAGCTACATATAGCGACTCGTTACCGCAAAAACCAATTATTTATATAGCGATAACTGTACATGAGGGTGCATTTTGACACGATCGTTCGCGCGCTAATGCGCTTGGGGAGTCCATTCAGCGGACCTCAGGATCCCGCTCGGTCAGCTAACTATTTCACTGCACTCAAATTTTCATGCGCTGCGTTCAGCTGCAGTTCAACTGCTACTCCAAAGACCGGTCTCCGTTCCCTCGGAATCGACTCAAATTTGGACTGACATTGATTCCGCGTACTGTTCCTGAATGTGACGACGCGCGGCGTCTCAGAAAGACCGAA
Organism: Steinernema feltiae; assembly: GCA_007213375.1. Classification (NCBI taxonomy): domain Eukaryota; kingdom Metazoa; phylum Nematoda; class Chromadorea; order Rhabditida; family Steinernematidae; genus Steinernema; species Steinernema feltiae. Next base: position 23,490 of record MQUG01004399.1, on the reverse strand, counting down.
AAAATCTGCGACGGCTGTGGAAAACTAGAAAAAGTTATTAGAAATACGGTCTTTACTACGTTTATTAGAGAATCCTCACGCACACAGACAAGAGAAATTGAATCACCAATCCGAATCGTCCGAAACGCTGACGACAGGAGTTCGATATTTGGTGTAGAAGGCGTACAGAACGTGTGTTGATCTGTCAAATCCTGCAGTCACTTTGTTCTTCGCGTCTTTGGTCGGGATACTGTAGTAGAAGTCGCTTTTTTCTCCATAAATTCCCCAAATCGATCGGTTTTAAAGTCTGCACTGAAGTAAAGCTGCCGTCTTTCTCTGTTGTGCGTCGCCCAGTGCTCGACGACGGACTTGACAAAGTTAAAGTCGAGCTTCAGCGAATAGGGAAGCTGAACCCAAATCTTATCACGTTCAAGGAACGTCTTGAGGGAAGGAAGAATCTCCGGAGGCCAATCGCCTTTCAGCCACACAGTCAACAAATTCGAGTTGCTGGCAACTTGGCACTTCAGGAAATCGACGGACGTCTGACCGCTGTACACCAAATCGAGGTTGTCGAAACAGGTCTTGGTGCGAGCGCGGCGAAGGAAGATGTCGGAAATCGTGCTCGCCTCTTCGATCGCGAGGTTAATCGGCGTTTGAAATCGAGACAACAAGAAGGAAACAAGAGCCTCGTAGTCTTTCCGCTGAAGCTCAACTTGGACTGCCGTCGCGCTTTTCTTAAAGCGGATTGTTAAGAGATGAAACTTCACGAGTTTCCCAACGCTCTCAAGCGCACCTTGGAATTGTCGGTTTCCAGGCGGAGAATAACGGATTCCACGAATTCGTAGCTCGTCGTGTCCATTGTGATTTGAGGGTGAAAGAGACAGGAAATGATCTTTAAATGAGGGTCGGAGGCGTTGCTTTTCACTTTGGCATCGGTTTCGATTTTCTTTAACTTGAGTACTTGAGTTGAAGGTGTTTCTGAAACGCCGCGCCTCTTTGCATTCAGAAACAGTTCCCTGAATTACCGTATCCCCGACATTGGGTTGATTTGAAAGGAAAGGAGGCCGGTGTTTGGAGAGGCAGAGAGCTGAAGGCAGCAGGAGAGAGCAAACTTGAGATTGGGGAGAATTCCCGTGCGAACAGGTTAACTCGGCCTCATTTGATCTTTCTGAAAAGCTGTGCTTCTTCACATTCAGGAACAGTTCCCTGAATTACCGTAACCGCGAAATCACCTCAAGCAAGACGAGCTCTAGGATGATAAAAAAATGAGTAAACAGTTAAATAGTAAACTCTTAAAACGCTAGCGCTTGCTCTGTCTCTGCTTGGCTCGCTTCGCCTTCAATTCTGGATCAAACTCCACCTTTTTCAAGTGTGAATTCTCACCACTTTGACTCATCAACTCGCTCCACTAAATCACTCCTTTCCGATCCACTTCCCAATGGACGCCGTGCCTGTCCTGTTCATCGAAGACGTCGCACGATTGCTCAATGACACTTCGCTTCATTCTCTCAAAATTCAAACTGTTTCGGTCAAATTCTGCATTCATTCTGGGAGAAACTGATTCAAATCGACCTGAGCGTTGTTTACAACTCCGAAGCGGGAACATTCGACTATTTTCTGTCTTGTAAAAGAGACCCTTGGGAGAGTCCGGATTTTGAAGAAGCTTATACGTATGATCCCGCCGATTGCCGCTTCATTTCTGAATTTGGCATCTATCTGTACGAAAATAAAAACGATGTTTTGGATTTTGATTACGAGCCTGTGTGGACGACTGCGACGTCAACAGATCCGATTTTTCAAAAATGGCTGAAAGCGTCGTTTCCTCGTACATTGCTCTGTTTGCACGCAAACAGTCCAGAATTCATAGAGCTGCTGCCTGAATTCTCTACTTTTAATTCGATTTTCGCTGTTGACGTGTACGATGAACTAATCGAGCGGATCATTCGCCGGTCGTATGAAAGCGGGCGATTGCAAGAACTCAATTGTCCTGAATTTTTCAGTAAGCTGGGAAAAAAAGCTTCTAATAAATGAATATCAACCAGCAAACGACTGTAAGTACAAGTTTTTAATCCAAAATGCAAAAATTTTGAAATTTGGGAATTTTCCGATAAACTTGTAAAACTCAATCCTTGAAGATCGCATTGCAATCACACATTTAATTTGTACTCCAATCTGCTAGTCGCTAGATGCTGTAGACGCGGGTCGAATGAGGATTTGATGACCTTTGGCAAGCGCGGGCATTTTGACTTCAGGGCAGAGAGCAAGAAGCTTGAGCTGCGCGTCACACTTGGAAAACACAAATGACACGGAAAGCGATGAGAAAATCTCTGCCGGAGAGGCTATGAAGTTCTGAATCGCAGAGCGGCGCTATGTTACTGCCCCGCGGAGCTTCTACGTTGCGATCAAACAGGTTGTTTTTTTCAAGCCAGTTTGTGTTTCCTCAGTGATCTCGCAACGATTGAAATTCGCACTGAAATCACATTAGCTGTTGTGTGACTTCTCACTCCCATCCACAATCACTGACCTGAACCGGACCATTTATCATTCAAGCCTCAGAATGGACGCCGTGCCTGTCCTATACATTGAAGCGCTCACAAAGCTCCTCAGTGGAAAATGTCAGCGTTTTTTGAAGGAAATTGATGTTTTCGGTCCAATTCTAGAATCGCTTCAGGCGAAGGCATTGATCGTTTGTCTCGGCGTCACCTACGTCCGTTCAACGGACACTTTTCGCTACTCCTTGCAGTGCGCAAGACCCGCATTATCTAACAACTGTCTTGCGTACAATCCTGCTGATCATCGTAACATTTTCGCACTTTTGATCGTTAACTTTGACGATGAGGAGATAGACAAAGACGACGGTGACGCAGTATGGACGACAGCGACTCGAACGGATCCGACATTCCTGAAGTGGCTGCAGACGCCATTCCCTGTGTATGGATTGTGCTTGGAGACACACTGTCCTGAATTCCTAGAGCTGCTGCCCGATTACTGTACTTTCAATATGATCAAGGCGGACGAATCGTACAACGAACGCGTCGACGCGATCATTCGGAGATCACAAGAAAGCGGACGTCTGGTGAGGGTTGACTGTGTGGAGTTTTTCACAAGGCTAGGAGAAGACGCTTTTGCCGACTGGATTGCTACAAACCCACGAATGCGCAATTTTTCGAACGTAGAAATTTGCACTGTTGATTGTTCAGACCTGTTCGGTTTTGAAAGTGATGAAGCGTAGACGCGTACGATTCTAATTTTGTGTTTTTTCCACATTTAAGCTAATAAATCTAAGCGATGGTCATTGTGTCCACCGATACCGATGGCTCTTGAACGCAAATTGAATGCGTTAACGCTGTAGCTACTGTATTTGTCTTCATATTTTGGATCCACGTAACGGTCGTTACTGTAGCACCGCCGGTCTCTGCAAGGAGTCGGTGTTCCTGTTTTGACAGTCGTATTGTGTAGAGCGATCCAGGGTAACTTGGAATTGGCGCTGTTTGCGATACCGATGGCTCTAGAACGCAAACTGAATATTCCGAATAATCCCAGATCGTGGCTAAAGAATGTTACGTTCTCAGACTCTGTATGTACTGTAATCCCAGATCTTAAGAACGCGACATAAGTTCTCAGGCGTACGCAACACAACCATACGGTCTAAATGGAGGCCTCAAACTAAGTAATTAAACCTTTATCACATAATTATTGTATAACACGTACCAAGCAAACAATAGCAATAGTATCTCAAAAGACCGGTAGATTAGCTCCCAACATCGAACAAACAGCGCATAATGATAATGATACGAGCCAGCCCATACGACAACGCTTCAACGCAACGCATTGCAACAACGGGGTTCAAATATTTGATTAAGAACAAATCGTATAGATGCGCGTTTAACAACGCTAATAGAGGAAATGTGCCGCAGTCGCCTGTTCGCCAAAATGCACTTGATTGACGCTGTTCTGCCGCGCTTCTGGAAGAATTCATCGCAATTAACTTCTTCTAGACGTCCGCACTCTAGCGATCGCTGAATGATCGCGTCGAGAACGTCGCTGCATGCGCACTGTGGAATGCAAATGGAATTGAAAGTACAGTAATCGGGCAGCAGATTCAAGAATTCAGGGCAGTTGCCGAACAAAGACAACTTTGTTCGCGCGAATGGAGCTCTTAGCAGCTTCAGGAGTGTTGGATCTGATGGCTCCGCTGTTGTCCACGTATCCATGATTCTATTACGAAAACTGGAGGCATTACTGGAGGAAAACACTCGGAGCTCAACAACAAACTGGCAATCAGCAGGATCGAAAGTGTAGGGTTCCCTGGGAGAAGCGTTTCCGTTGATGTATCGTGTACACATCAGGCAATAATAGAAAGTTCCCGCTTTTTTCGCTTTCGCTTTGTAAAAGATATCGAGATAGATCTTCAGTCCTTTCTCCCAGCGCGAGCGTCCGACATTTCGGAAATAGCCTGCGTTCAAATCCTTCATAGAACGAAGCGAGGATTCATCGAGAAGTCGCGCGACGGCTTCTACGAACAAGAGAGGCACGGCGTTCATCCTGCAATTGACCGAAAATGACGTTTTCGAACGTTTTTATGGAAAGCTTGAATGTGAGAATACGCAATTGTGATGCGAATCTGCGATAAAACTTTTGCACATTGAACTCTCGCGCACTCCGGCATACACGACACGGCACACAAAGCATGGCGCTATCAGAAACAAGATAATTATTTTCCTCTCGACCGCGGCAGCACCTGCAGAGCACAATGCAGTTTGCAAATGAATAGTCATCAGGTTACCAAAAGAATTTAATTTGGTTACGATACGGTGTATGGACAGCAAAAATAATCGGTTATTCGTTGAATCAAATCGTGTGAGTCGCCGCTGGCCATAAAAAATCACACCGGTGTACTTCATGAAATTCTTGTAGATCATTTGCAACCTTGCGGGATTCGCTGCCATCGCTTGTAGTTTCTCCGGTATCTGCGGATCGTTATTGGGAACAAACACGCCCTCCACTCGGCTCTGGAGCTCCTGTTCGAGGCTTTTCAATATGTTCCCTCTCGTATTTACAGTAATAGCGCTCAGGACCAGCTGCGTGACTTCGTCGACGTTGTCTTCCGCAAGTTTCCTCGCTGCCTCGTCCGCCATGCAAGATGAGATCTGAAAGAGAACAGTTGGCCATCTAGGAGCAGTTACGGGTCACTTACCTGTTGTCCAGAAAGGCAGTCTCGGATAGTTGGCGACGTTGTCCCTGACCGGATCTGCACGGAAGTCTTTTCTCACGAGCTCTTCGATCGTTTGCACAGTGGAAGGGATCGCTCGTCGATGTACCGCATGAACGACCTTGTTGAAATCTTCGGAAGTAACGAATCGTCTGTAGCTTTGCTGGATGGGTTCCCTCAGTTGCGGATAATGCCGGAAAAGTGCGAGATGCGGGTGGATCACAAAGCGATTCACCAGCGAATCGACTCCTCCTTGTTGACCAATTGTAAGTGGATGAGGCAGACCTTGTGGTTGAGGGCTTCCGGCCATCGGCAGAGGCTGCAACGCAAGGTTCGGCGTTGTAGATTTGCAGATTCATTTGAGGTTCAAACAGCTGCGGCTTCATGATCACTTTATTCTGGATATCTTTGAGGTGCTCTCCCGCGCGATGGTCTTCCATGTTCAAGCCTAGTTTCTTACAAAGAAGCTCGATTTCAAACTTGATATTGTTCTTCATCTCAGGATACGCGTGAATTTCGCATAAAATCTCGAAGACCGGCTGTAACCATGCACTACTCGTTTTAAAAATCTGTAATAATTATCGTAATTCTCTGTGATCACCACCGGATGCTTCTTACCACATTGTGCTCACAGCTGTAGAGAATTTTTGCGACGAACGGAACGGCAAAATTGAGCTCCAGTTCGCCCTTCTTGGTCGCTTCGAGTAGCAGCGATTTCAGGTCCATATCTCTGTACAGGATCGGTCGCTCCTTCGCGAGGGTGAGGAGACCGAGCCAACTTCCCAGCGTTTTCAGGTGCTGCCGGTCGTCGAGCGTTGAATTCGCCAGCGGCACGCGTTTATCATTCTTCAAGAGAACGTGGATATTGCGGAATGTTTCTCGGTGGACGTAAGTCTCGAACGAACGGCTGTGGATCTCGTGGACAAGGTTTGCATAAAGAGGGATGAAGTTCGGCTGTCCGAGCACTCGGTAAACAACGAGCTGTTGTGCTAACCATTGATTGGACTGATTGCCGTGCCTGTCCATCATTTGCCTCATTTCTCGGACCTAGAATTCCGTTTTGAGCAGCCTTAAAAATACATCAAATCGCCTACTTTCCGCGGAAGTTCAACCTGCGAGAGGTTGTTAAAGAAGAAAGCGACTGCTCGTGACGCCAGTCGACGGAGCCTGGATAATTAACCGTTTTTCTGCTGTATCCTCACCAACGCATCGACGTTGGGAGCGTTCAGGCTCGCAGGCTGAAAAGGGGATATAAACTATCGGTGAACCGGCTACTCACCACCACTTCCAGCGTCTTCTGTTTCTGCTGCTGCAGTTGATGATGCTGCATCATCTGCTGCACGATGTGTGGGGGCAATTGTTGACGCGTACCGTGGTGAATAAACTCTTTGAGAGTGTCCGGTAATCGCGCAAAATTCTCCAGCCGTGTGAGGAATACGCACAATGTGCCCAACGTGTACAGTTTCATCTTCATCTGCTCGAGCGCGTGCACTCCGAATTTGAAGTAGGTGTGGGCAATTGCGCTGCCACTTTTGAGATCAGGATTGTTGAGTGCTTCGGCAATTTTCCTCAACACTTCGGCACATCGCAAAGGATCAACTTTAAAGATGGAATAATTTAAGTAAAATAGGCTTAATAGGGCGACCGTTACTCTGTGATATGTTCTCGAAGATTTCGGCAACAATATTTAACTCCATTTCGGGATAATGCTGCAGATGTTGATATTCTTCGAAGAGATTCGCGATGAGACAGGAGAGGATTTCTTGCTCGTCCGGGATAGCGGAATTCTTCACGCGTATCAGATGCTCCAACGCGTTCTTCGACCGGTATTTGATCCGCGTCGGAGACGATCTGAAAGCGGTGGATTGGGAGGCGCTATGATTGGGAAACTCACCTTACTGAAGAACTGATTCGTGGTTTCCTGGACTGCCTTGGAGAATTCCTCCTTCCCTCGGTGATTCTGATTCTCCTTGTTGCCGTGACCATTTGAGCTGCCGTCCATCATCCTCGCAGACCGTATCTGAAAATACAGAATAAACAGTTTGCATAAACAAAGCACACAAATCATAACGCGCACAAGAAAAGACAAAAAAAACATTTCAGAGCTGACTTAGCCGCTGCAAGCATGATTGCTCGCAGCGTTGCCCAGAGAACACCACTTGGAGGTGCAGCTCACGTTCTCCGCCACCACTATATACAATATGTACAAGAAAACAAAAATAAAATGAAACAGAAAAAAACAAACAAAACGAAATCATGCCATAAAATACCACGGAGGGCAGAATTGGTCCTTGGTCTCCCACCCATAGTCGATTGTGATCTGTTCGTCGATCGCAATCGCTTTCGTGGCAATTACGCTCACTCGGCTGTGGTATTTCCACTCATCCAGGAGCTGCGCATTGGGAGAGCTCGAGTGATTCATTAAGGACGCGAGGCACGGATTGTTCACGTCAGGGATCAAGATACGCTTGTCATAAAGGATGACCGAACGATCCTGTTCATAACGAGTACGACCCGATAGCTCGGCCTTGGTGATCAGAATACCCGTGTACTCCATAATGCGAGCTCTTTTCAGAATGGGCGCCGTAGCGAAGAGACCTTGTCCCACTGTCCGCGATATCCGTCTATTGATAACCGACGGCGCATTAGGAACGTCACCGTCAGTGAACGGAATTGACGTTGAAAGCGCTCTGCCGGGTTCTCGCAAGATACAGGATGAATCTGCGCGTGATATGATTTGGCGAATTTGTGAATGCGCTCAAAGAAAGAACGGCGCTCATGCTTCAGGAAGTCGACTGGTACGAGCAGCGCGTTCTGTGCGACTTGGAATGTCGCTTTCTCGTTTCTCCATTCTTCTTTGAATGCAGCTACAATACTGCTCTTGAAGTCATCCGATAGCGTGTGACGACCGCCGCTGGAAACAACAAGGCAGTCGGCTTTGCGAAGAGTCGGGTTGGCGGGAAACATTGCAGACAACAGACGAACAGAGAATGAAGCGAAGATAGCTTTTCGAAGATGAGCGCGAAGATGAAAGCCCAATGCGTTTCCAAGCCTGCTTGGTAAAGTACGGTATGATAAATTCGTTGCGAGACCAGGGTTTTTTGTCGAGTTCACGTGGTTGTATTAGTGTTTCATTTCGCTTTTCATCTTTCTCCGTGTACACTAATTCTATGCATAGTTTTTGTTTTTTCTCGTGGTTTTCTAAAATCGTTTTTTGTATACATGGCGTGATGTGGCGCGCGTCAAATCTTGCAAACGCCACAAATCTCTGTTTTCAGCGCCAATTGTGATGACCGGGACCGACGCGAGCGATGATTGCGGATTTCTGGAGGATGATTTGGCAAGAGAAGATGTTCGTTGAGTGTCCCTTGCGTATGGCTGATTTCTTTCTTTGTTTTCAGGTAGTCGTGATGCTCTGCTCCATGAACGAATGCAGGAAGAAGAAACGTGAGCAGTATTGGCCTGAGGAAGTCGGCGAGAAAATGACTTGCGTCGGACTCGAGATACTCAACGACCGAATCGAGACGTTTTCGCCTAACTACAAAGCTGATCATGACGGGTAGATTTGCCCTGAAACTGGTTGGTTTATTTGTTTTGCTTCAGGAACTGGATCTGATGGAGGAGTGCGATGTCACACCGTGAATCACGTTTAACGGAAGTGCCTTTCAGCTCCACCGGTGCCCTTCGCTGGATTTTCCACACCCAAATGCTCTCACCGGGAGGTTCATTAGCCAGAAGTGATGGTAGTAAAATGTCCTTACTGCCCAAATCGTTTCCGTTCCCACCGGGAAATGGTCGACCATTACAAATTGACGCACAACACGCACATCGCCATTCATTCCACGACTTTCAACTTGTGACCTAGCTTCAAAGTGAGTAGCAGTCCGTAAGATGTCGCTGAGCGCAATTCTGTATTCAGAATTGGTGCGAAGGGGTGCGTTCTTCCGATTGCATCGACTTGGTCGCACGGAGAGGGCGCGACACTTCCGCCGAGTACTGCTCTCGCAGCGGAATCGGCCCTGAGATCATCCCCGAGCAGATTACCAGATCAAAGCCGCGGTAGTTAGTTCGTTCGGGCCTTTTGTGCATTGGCTTTGCCACTGTAAGCGTCGTATCTTATAAGACACGCGTGTATGAGGGAATTAAGGCAACGCAACTTGATTCGGGGTAAATTCAAGTCATTTTCTGCTCGATCCACGGACATGATTTATCCGACTGTTGGATGCGCTGGCGTCTAAATCATGGCGATGGCGATGGCCATGGCGGTTGCGGTCTAAACCATGGCCATGGCGGTCCTCATGGCCACTGGCCATGGCCATGCGACTGCGTAGCGTTGGCCATGGGGTTTTTTTAGCCTCATAGCCGATCATTGTACGCACTTATAATGATTTTGGTGAGCTCTTCAGGAGGCGCCGCAGGGAATTGGGCACCGTTGGGATTGTGAGTACGTAGTAATGAAGTTCCGTTCATGGTTCGTTCAGCATCGCGTAGTCAATTCAGAGACATGTCAAAACAGAGACCCCTGCGCTTTTACCACCGTTTTCAGTTAGTAGCGACGACATGATTTTAGACAAAACACTAGCGAGCAACACTTTAGCCTACGCAAGCAATCGTTTTCGGTTGCATAATACCGCAGATACGCCGGCGTTCAGTCGACTGAGATAACTGAAAAAGACTAATCTTGTGTACTATGACAAGCTTTACAATCCCTCGCACTATCGCTTGTCGTCGGAGAATTTGGAATGTTTTAGAACGCGTAAATGCCGACAAAGACGGGCTGTTTTTCGCAATCGATATGCCTGAAACAGAATCCGGCGAAAGATTTCAACTACAATACACCCGTGACCAGAAAAGGATGCTGCTAGCTCACGCGCATAAAGTTGATTCGGCTCACAACGTGAACCACTATATCTTCAAGCTAGTGGGGACATTGCCCTATGTTAGGCGATATTACGCCTAAAACTATCATTACCGACGACTGCCTGGTGTTTATAAACGCGTTCACTAGTGCGTTCGTTCTGGAAACCAGGACTCAGCAAATAATCTGCGGCACGTTGTTCGAGCATGGAAAGTACCTGTCGGACATCATTAAGTAAGCGGGAGCCGGAGCAAGTTTCAGAAACGTAAAAACATTGCATCTAGGTGCAATGAAGAGCACACTGCATGAAAATATCGTAACATAGCTGGATGAACATAAGCGTCTGGATGAGTCGATCGAGTGAGATCAGCTAGAACGCAGGGCAATGACCCCACTAGCTTGAAGATATAGTGGTTCACGTTGTGAGTCGAATCAAACGTGATGCCTTTATGCGCGTGAGCTAGCAGCATCCTTTATGGTCACGGGTGATTCGTAGTCGAAATCCTTCGCCGGATTCTGTTTCAGTCAGGCATTTCGAATGCAAAAAGCCTTTCTTTGTCGGCATTTACGCGATAAAATATGCAAACGACCGAACTCTGCGAAATGTAGGCCACGTGGGTTAGATTTGAACGAACCGTTCTGAAAAAAGCGTTGAGGAGCGCGGCCAAACGTTTCGTACCTTAACTGCTTCAATCAAGATTTCGTCCAATAGTCAGATGTTGTAGCGGGAGAGAGGAGAGAAGAGGAGCGCTTTTATTGAGGAACGGGGAGGCCAGCCGACCGTCAGACGAGCACTTATTACAGCGACCTCGTCTTTCCACGCCCGCACTGACCAAGAGTGGCATGGATTAGGCGAGCGAGTAAACAAGCGATGATCCGGCTACCACAACAGGCAAACAGGCAAGCTGCTCGCACTTTATCCCGTAATGTGCGAATGTGCGAATTTGACCTTTACTTACTTTACTTACTTTAGTTGCCTCAGTCGCAGAAAACAAAAATTTTGAATGGTAAAGAATACAAAAATTGCACATCAATCACTGTCTACCACAACTGGAACTGATAGAAATCGAGAATAGCGTAAACGTGGGCTCATTGGCTGACTAAGTTCTGTCATGCAACGAACCAGGTGAATATCTTTTGATGACGGGCAGCGGCAGCGATTTTCCACAACACTGAGCTTTGATTCAGCCGTGAAAGCAGTGATGCCGATTTTGCTATTTCGAGTTTTGAGTTACTCGCAATTATTGAGAATTTTGAGTCTTGAGTTTTGAGTTACTCGCAATTATTGAGAATTTTGAGTCTTGAGTTTTGAGTTACTCAAATTTACTGGGAATTTTGAGTGCGCCTTTCACGGTGAAAGTCGCACCGTGAAAGTCGCACCGGCCTGCAAATCAGCTGTAGAATTTACGGAGAATCCTCACGTAGCGTCAATTAGCTCACGTAGCACTGTGTTATTTTGTTGTTTCTCTATTTGGAGCACATTCTAGTTGTAAATGGAACTTAGCATGACTACAGTAACCAATTTCTGCTGTTTTTGAGGTGGAATGTTTGGTACTAAACAGACCAAAGCACCAAAGACGATTTCAAATATCTTCTCCTATAAGAATCGACGCTTTTGTTTTGCTTCGACTGTCTTGCGTTATGGTGGTCCTCCAAGTTATGGTGGTCTCCCTCCGTCTGACCATTTATTCGTTGGTTGAATAATTTCGTTCGTCTGTGGTTGTGATTTTTACAAAATTTTGCATCAAACGACACTAGCAAAATTGGCAGGTTTTTAATCGAACAAACAACCAAAAACTAATATCACTGAATAAAACTAATCATGATTCTCAGAAAGCCAACTACAGTCAGGCAAACCTGCTGCCCGTCGATCCCAAAAAATAGGTTCTTTATACATCAATCGCCTTTCTGATCGATTAAAATATGTTTTATCGGTCAATTGAAGAACACAAAAAGGATTGAGAGGCAGATCTTCGAGCAGACTTGCTGCACCGGCATACCGACTACACGCACGGTCAGGCATCTATTCGGTACTCACTGGTCACTGTCATCACAATATTGAGGCAATTTCGTGGCAGGAATCTGGGACACTTCTAAAATGGCCTTTCCGTAATCACAAATTACCACAAGTCTCAACTCATCCGGTGCTTTAAAGGATAAAACGCATCCCAATCCTTTTACGGCGGTAGATGACAACAATTTCGGCGCCAACATCTAGGACGAAGCTTCCAGTTAACTTCCAGGTGAATTTTGTGTTCGCTCCGCTTGCCCAAAATTCACGAGTGAAACCCTGCGGCAGCTCCAAGGCCTAAGCCTAAGGCACTTACAGTATGGTTAGCTCAAAACGAAACCTAAAAACTCAGTTCCAAACAACACGACGTAAGATTTTCTCCAATTTTTCAATCAAATTTTTCTCCGGTAAACTTGCGCGAGGCGCAGAAGACTTGAACTCTGTCATAGAAATTCGTCATAAAAAGTTTTGGCGAAAACCGTTCGTTCATGACAATTCACGTATCAGTTGATTCGGGAACTCATTTCCTGTCGATTGAGCCTGGCCGCATTGCGTTGCGACCTTAGTGAAGGCGGTAAATCGCTAGTTTTGGTTGTGTCAGTGACTTATAAATAGTAAGAAAATTTCGTGTCAGGAACTTCTAAGAAATCCTTTTCTACAGAAGGCAACGTCTCCACAAAGAATTCATTTCTTCTCTCTGGTTGGCGGCAGCAGATTTGCCAGATTGTCTACAAAGGTTTGTCACAAGTATCCTTTGAGCTGTGTGGTGTCGTTGTGAGGACCTTCAGATCTGCGAACATTACCAGTGAAGAAATATGAAGGCACGCAAAGCTACATGGCAAACAGTCGTGCAATATCGCTGTCCATCCCTACCGTAAACTAGTTCGATCGAGTGTGGGCAAAAGAAACTGTGCGAAACAATAACCGATTAACCTACAGAATAATACAAAACTCTCCGCCTGAAGGGCAGCAGATTTGCCTGACTGTTGATAGCGACGCCCGACCTGCAAAGCTTCACAATTCTTTTTTACTATTCTCTCGCTTAGCAGATAGACCAGGTTCTGAGGAGCTTAAGACATCTATTGCAGATTGCAACGTTTGGATTGGGAACGAAACGTAAAGCAAACTTCAGGTACCGGCACCTGTAGATTTGGTGTTATGACACGACTATGCCGTCAAAGGCGCAGCTTCCATGGAACAATGAACTTTTTGATCGTTTGATCGTTTTTGTTTTGCGTTTTAAGATTTTTTAGATGGAAATGAAATGAAAGACAAGACAACAACAACGTCTGTATGTTGTGGCGGATGAGTAGATAGAGGAGATACCGTATACCTGATACCCTACACCGCTACAACGTCCAAGAGCCCGGGATTGTGGGCAGCGAGATTGCCTGACTCAAATACCCTGCAATTGAGGTGAATTTGCAAATCATGCGGAGACAGCTGATTGTGAGCTGCTTTTGATACTCTCCGACTAGCGTAGCAGTTGCCACTACGTAGTTAGAGATCGTGCAGTCAAATCTGCTGCTCTCCGATCTGCTTTTGCTAATCTACAAATGTCGTTTGCATTTCGAGAACAAAGATCGCCCAAACTCTCACAAAGCATTGCTTGCTGTTCGCACTATACGTCATGTAGGCATGATTGCTTCCTCGTGCGCTCCATTCCGTCAACGAACGATGGAGTTTGTTCCGTTCGAGTTTTGCGAGTCGGTCTGTGCGATCCTGAATAACCTGGGCGACTTGGAAATCCTCTGCCGCGCCAACTCCAGTTGCGACTTCTGGCGCTATGCCATTCAGGACGATGCAAACTGCCCAAGATTCAAACTGGAAATCAGCTATTTCCCCCCGGAAAAGTGGGAATACAGCATTTACGAGATGTCTTCTGAGTTAGATACACCTTGTCTCCGAAGCTTCCTCGAGTTAAAAGCAGTCTGTGCGACACAAAAAGTCCGCCTACAAACGGTCATTTTCTCCTCTTCAGTAGGTCATTTTGCGTCAACTACAGATGAAATGGAAGAAATTATCAAATTCACGGTTCCCTTCATCTGTAAAACAGAGTTGCAGTTTCCGTGGGAGCGCGCGCATGTTTTCGGCTCCTTGCCGCCACAACTCCTCGAAAATTCACTTGCCCTCCTCAAAGATCGCTCGTTCCTGAAAATCAGCATGACAGCACGTCACTCGCTCTATGAGGAGTTTATTAGAGCGCAATTGTATTCCGGTCGATTACAGGAACTTCATTCTGTTATCGACAAGCTGATTTGTCCGTTCGGACCTCGCCATCTACGGTCAGGCAAATCTGCTGCTCGTCAATCCCAAAAATCAGTTCTCTTGGGAACATTGTATATCAATCGACGCGTAATCGCATTTCTGATCGATTAAAACAAGTTTTATCAGTCTACGTCACTTCAAAAACACAGAAAAGCCAATTTCTTATTAGAGGTGTCCATTGCTCCTGGCACGAAGGTCCCTTAGGATTGCCAAGTCAGTGGCCATCCAAAACTAGCGCTTTGCGGCCTTCACAAAGGTCGCAGCGCAATGCGACCAGGCTCAATCGACAGGAAATGAGTTCCCGAATCGACTGATATGCGAATTGACTCGGACAGCCCGTTTTGAACGAATGTCATTTTGTGGAAAGTCGCGTAGTAGCAGATGAAAATCTGCCATTTCTCGCGATAATCTCCGACTAGCGTACAAATCTAGATCGTGATCTACATGGCAAACAGTCGTGAAATCTCGCTATCCACACCTACCGTCAATTAGTCACTCGTCAGAGGTTTGTCTTTGCGATTACACGTCGATTGGTCTACAAAAGAACCGATCTTTGGTTGACGGGCAGCAGATTTGCCTGACCGTAGCGAGGCTAGACGACCTGCAAAGCTTCACAATTCTCTTTTACTATTCTTACGCTTAGCTTAGCTGATAGAGTTCTGAGGAACTTAGGACATTTAACGCAGATTGCAATGTTTGGATTGGGAACGACACGTAAAGCAAACTTCAGGTACCGGCACCTGTAGATTTGGTGTTATGACACGACTATGCCGTCAAAGGCGCAGCTTCCATGGAACAATGAACTTTTTGATCGTTTGATCGTTTTTGTTTTTGCGTTTTAACATTTTTTAGATGGAAATGAAATGAAAGACAAGACAACAACAACGTCTGTATGTTGTGGCGGATGAGTAGATAGAGGAGATACCGTATACCTGATACCCTACACCGCTACAACGTCCAAGCGCCCGGCGACAACTGGTTGATTGTGGGCGGCGAGATTACCTGACTCAAATACCCTGCAATTGATGTGAATTTGCAAATCATGCGGAGACAGCTGAGCTGCTTTTGATAATCTCCGACTAGCGTAGAAGTTGACACTGCGTAGTTAGAGATCGTACAGGCAAATCTGATTAAATGAGCAGTTTCCGGTACCTGACGTTCAAACACACAAAAGCCAAAAGCAAAGATGAAAAACAAGCCACTAAATCTTGGCCCACGTCAATCCCAATCATTCAACATCAGCAACAGACAGAAGTGCATGAAAAATTAATTGTTTGAGCCGATTTGGTATATATCAGTCAAACAACTTCGCTATTCACCACTGAATTGCACTCACATCCGCCCGAGAATGGTGGAATATTGTGTGGCAAAAAAAGTTGAACAGCACATCGGACAACGAGGGATGTTGTAACCATTCTACACGGTCGTCAGCAAGCATATTCTATAAGTCAGCTTTTTTGCTTTAACGCAAGAATGCTACATACAAGCTTACAAAACTAAAAGGAAACACATACTAAGAGAAAGTGAAAAACGGTAACCATTTAGAAACAACTCTCGTGGAGCAACAATATGTCAACATGCAAAGCAACAGAACCCGTGTAGATCATTAGTCATGATATGCCCTTTACTTTCCAGGAGCCGGCACCGATCCGCCAGAGAGAGCACTTGTTGTTTTGTTCATATGGAAGCTTGTGAGTGCGTGACAGGCTGCTTCCGTGGCGGCGATGATCGTGTTCTAAACGTTTCAAAGATAGATTAAAACCCTATGAAAACATAATCTTTGATTAAATAGGTGAAATCAATCATCATTTCTAGACGTTTTCAATTCGAGACAGCAAAATGTCTAGTCATGCAATTTGAATTGAGGTAAACTACTCAGATACCAAGCAAATTTACCTGTTTGAGAAGTGTAGGGTCCCAAATCAATGCAAGAAAATTGTCTCGGACGGTTTCTGTATGAAGATCGACGCCAGCTGATGTTTCTCCCTTTGAATGTTTTGTGCGGAGCTGCTTCAACAAATCTGCAGCGTTTAACCCGGCGTTGACGCAAAGCTGCTTCGGAATGACTTCGAAGGAACGAGCATACGCTCGCAAGGCGTACTGTTCCGCGGTGGCAATCGACTTGGAATGATTAGTCAAGTCACGACTTACTTCCATTTCGATAGCTCCTCCGCCGGCGACTATTGTGTTGTCAATCTTCGCAGCATGAACAATCTTAATGGCGTCATGCAGAGAACGTGCAGTTTCCATAATTTCCTGGTCCTCGCCTGCGCAGAGCAACAATGTGCAAGTTTGGGCTTTGCAACATTGCCGAAAAACGTTGTATCTGAAAAAAATTGATGTAATTTCTGGCTAAATTGAGCCGTTGAAATGAAAAGATTAAAGTACAGATTGAGTTAGTGTAGAAAAGCAAAAAATTATTACCGTTCGTTGCCATATTGTTGTTCACGGAATTGACCGCAGTTTGCCAGCTTAGTTTCATCAATTGTAGAAACGGTCGTCAGCACATCTCCACCACACGTGGCCTTTAGTCGTTTCACTTCTTCTTGCTTTACGCGACCAGTACAATGTATGCCACGATTGCCAAACCATTCAGTTGCGAATTCTCCGATCGTCCGCATTGAGAGTACCACGTTCGCACCGCAGTGTTGGATCAACTCAAGCTTTTTGGAAAGCTCTTTGTGATCGGCTTCAAAGACTTCTTCGTAGTTACTGATTGGAACGAAGTCCACGTTTTCTGTCTGCAGTACCAAAGCAATATCAAGCATGACGATGCGACACTTATTGTAACTCATTAGCTGAACCATCTCAGATCGGGCAAAGGTAAAAGATTGCTGGAACGCAACTCCATTGATCAGATCGAGTTCCATGCTGGGTCCACCTCCGCTGACTGTATTGATTCCGATCATGTCAATCGAGAGACGTTCGTCCATGAAGAAAACCGCGTCTAAAATCTTCTCAGCAAAATCGTCTCTGTCCGGCAAGGCTGATCGGCTGCCCATTGTCTTCTTTAAAAATTGCTTAACCATTTGGCGTTGCTGGACGGAATTCAATGGGATAGATAGTTGCTTTATCTTGTTGGTAGCTCTAGCCAAAGCATTGGAATACGATTTAATGATCTGCTCAGGATCATGGCGTTGAAGTAGTAGACGAGCGTTCTTCAACAACTCATCAGCCAGAATCAAGACGCTGGTGCTGCCACCACCCCAGTTTTGGTCCTGTCTCTTTGCGAAATCGACCATAGTCTGAGCAAAAACGGGGATGTCCATACAACCGAGAAGCTCTGCACCGTCGTTGGTAGTAGCGGTTACTCCTAATAATAGATTAAAGTAAAATACCAGAAACACCAATATTGTAAATATACCAGACGGACCAACAATTGTTTGGTTTAATCCACGCGGTCCGAGAGTTTTTCGAATTCTGTCAGCGACGAAACCGCACGCGTCGAAGATGTTCTGCACATGCCCTCTACTCGTTGCGTCTGTCGTACTCATGGCCGAAGATTTGTCTTATCTGTAACCGAAAAAACTTAGCTAATCGTAAATCCGTATTCATTCATATCTTCTTGAACGAATAAATAAAATATAATTGAAAAAATAAATTCAATTCACATTGTTCTAGCCCAATAAATGCACAAATCGGGTGGTTGCAGATATGCTTAAATTGGACAAAAACGACCTCAAACTGTGCTCAATCACATTTCGCATCCATCGACGCTTCGACCTGTAAAGATTGAGCCACTAATTTGAAAACCACAAAAATACGCAAGCGAAAGGCCCAAAAAAGAAACCTTTAAATGGTGGTATACTGAGCTGAGTTACTGTAGAAATCAGGCAAATCGTGTTGTATAACCGCTGCAAACTAAAATACACTGTGCACAATCAGTCTGCAATAAAATCTGAGCATTCTGTGAACAATGAACGTGTAGAAACCTCCTGAAAAAGTCAAAAAGTACCATTAACTGCGTTAATAGAAACAATTAGCTTAGTCTCCAAATCATTTGGCGCATCAAAAGCGCTACGCTGACTGGTTGCAAACGTCACGGATTCCGCGACCGCTCGAACGTATTCTTGTACGAAAAAGCCACATTGTATGAATTACTACTATATTTTTTGTGAGGAGGTGTCCCTGGATCCTGGCACGAAGGTCCCTTAGGATCGCCAAGTCAGTGGCCGTCCGGACTTTGCCAACTACGGTTAGGCAAATCTGCTACGATTCTGGTCAACTTTGTGGTCAACTTTTTTGGTCCCATAGTATGAAAGGATAAAATCGTTGACATAAGACAGCGAAACTGCCTGACTGTGGGCAAGCAAAAAGTTTGATCTGAGCAGCAAATCAGGAGATTGCAAACTGCTAAAGTGAGATGTTGCTGATGTTGAATGATTGGGATTGAGAGAGCCAAGAACTAGTGGCTTGTTGTTCGTCTGTTTTGAACGTCAGGTACCGGAACCCGAACTTGAAAGGACGAGGGGTGCCCAGATCCAACTGTTCGAACGCGTTGCAACATGAGATAAAACCACTTGACGGGGCAAACCGTTGCCGCACAATCGTTTGGCTTTCGTTCGGCAAAGCCATGAAATCGGCTTTTGAGCGCTTGTCGATAGAAGACTCCCAGAAACGCAGTTACCGGTACCTGTGTAACATACGTAACGAAACATACGATTTTAAGATTTGGGATGATTTCACGAAGGACAATCAAATAAAATAAAAGGTGAATTTTCAAGAACGAAGTGCCACCGGGCAAGCTCCACGAGGGACCTTGTACATAACCTCTACTTCCTCATTGCTGCGTCGACTAAGAGCAGAATAAAATGGACTACAGTACTGTGAAGTGTTCCATACATGCATACAAATGATGAAATTTATCGCAAAGCCCAAAGGAAAATTAAAAGTTAGACGATTCACTTAGTCGCGAGAAAAGTGAATTCGAGACGGTGCAACCGGGGGAGGTATTCATTGTAGCAAAGCTTGATCAAAACCCCGTCCGCTCGTCGCCAAGAAGCTTCAGAAGAACTGAAGAAGATTCGGCTCTCCGTTTCAAACTCATTGAAATCTTTAATGTTATACGTGATTGAAAAATCCGATATGAAAACGCATTTCTGCAACCCACCCAAAGACCTCCTGAACATCTTTCTGAAAAAGCTCAAACTGTATGACGTCCCTATCACCTGCAACTTGTGAAACGTTCCGTTCAGAGCGAATTCTTCGATTTCCACATGGAAATCAGAAAGTAAATAGGGCAAAGTGAGTTCCTGTAATCGACCGGAATACAATTGCGCTCTAATAAACTCCTCATAGAGCGAGTGACGTGCTGTCATGCTGATTTTCAGGAACGAGCGATCTTTGAGGAGGGCAAGTGAATTTTCGAGGAGTTGTGGCGGCAAGGAGCCGAAAACATGCGCGCGCTCCCACGGAAACTGCAACTCTGTTTTACAGATGAAGGGAACCGTGAATTTGATAATTTCTTCCATTTCATCTGTAGTTGACGCAAAATGACCTACTGAAGAGGAGAAAATGACCGTTTGTAGGCGGACTTTTTGTGTCGCACAGACTGCTTTTAACTCGAGGAAGCTTCGGAGACAAGGTGTATCTAACTCAGAAGACATCTCGTAAATGCTGTATTCCCACTTTTCCGGGGGAAATAGCTGATTTCCAGTTTGAATCTTGGGCAGTTTGCATCGTCCTGAATGGCATAGCGCCAGAAGTCGCAACTGGAGTTGGCGCGGCAGAGGATTTCCAAGTCGCCCAGGTTATTCAGGATCGCACAGACCGACTCGCAAAACTCGAACGGAACAAACTCCATCGTTCGTTGACGGAATGGAGCGCACGAGGAAGCAATCATGCCTACATGACGTATAGTGCGAACAGCAAGCAATGCTTTGTGAGAGTTGGGCGATCTTTGTTCTCGAAATGCAAACGACATTTGTAGATTAGCAAAAGCAGATCGGAGAGCAGCAGATTTGACTGCACGATCTCTAACTACGTAGTGGCAACTGCTACGCTAGTCGGAGAGTATCAAAAGCAGCTCACAATCAGCTGTCTCCGCATGATTTGCAAATTCACATCAATTGCAGGGTATTTGAGTCAGGCAATCTCGCTGCCCACAATCAACCAGTTGTCGCCGGGTTTTTGGACGTTGTAGTGGTGTAGGGTATCAGGTATACGGTATCTCTATACTCTATCTACTCATCCGCCACAACATGAAGACGTTGTTGTTGTCTTGTCTTTCATTTCATTTCCATCTAAAAAAATCTTAAAACGCAAAACAAAAACGATCAAACGATCAAAAAGTTCCATGGTTCCAAAAAGTTCCGTGTCGTTCCCAATCCAAACGTTGCAATCTGCGTTAGATGTCCTAAGTTACTCAAAACTCTATCAGCTAAGCTAAGCGTAAGAATAGTAAAAGAGAATTGTGAAGCTTTGCAGGTCGTCGGGCCTCGCTAACTACGGTCAGGCAAATCTGCTGCCCGTCAACCAAAGATCGGTTCTTTTGTAGACCAATCGACGTGTAATCGCAAAGACAAACCTCTGACGAGTGACTAATTGACGGTAGGTGTGGATAGCGAGATTTCACGACTGTTTGCCATGTAGATCACGATCTAGATTTGTACGCTAGTCGGAGATTATCGCGAGAAATGGCAGATTTTCATCTGCTACTACGCGACTTTCCACAAAATGACATTCGTTCAAAACGGGCTGTCCGAGTCAATTCGCATATCAGTCGATTCGGGAACTCATTTCCTGTCGATTGAGCCTGGCCTCATTGCGCTGCGACCTTTGTAAATGCCGGAAAGCGCTAGTTTTGGATGGGCCACTGACTTGGCGATCCTAAGGGACCTTCGTGCCAGGATCAATGGACACCTCTAATAAGAAATTGGCTTTTCTGTGTTTTTGAAGTGACGTAGACTGATAAAACTTGTTTTTCAAAGTTTCTCAAAACCTGGTCTATCTGCTAAGCGAGAGAATAGTAAAAGAGAATTGTGAAGCTTTGCAGGTCGGGCCTCGCTATCAACAGTCAGGCAAATCTGCTGCCCTTCAGGCGGAGAGTTTTGTATTATTCTGTAGGTTAATCGGTTATTGTTTCGCACAGTTTCTTTTGCCCACATTCGATCGAACTAGTTTACGGTAGGTGTAGGCAGCGAGATGTCACGACTGTATGCCATGTAGCTTTGCTTGCCTTCATATTTCTTCACTCACAATGTTCGCAGATCTGGAGGTCCTCACAACTACACCTCAAAGGATACTTCTGACAAACCTTTGTAGAGGTGCACAATCTGGCAAATCTGCTGCCACCAACCAGAGAGAACAAATGAATTCTTTTGGGGACATTGCCTTCTGTAGAGAGCACAGAAAAAGATTTCTTAGAAGTTCCTGACAGGATCCTCACACCAAATTTTCTTACTATTTATAAGTCACTGACACAACCAAACTAGCGATTTACCGCCTTCACTAAGGTCGCAGCGCAAGGCGGCCAGGCTCAATCGACAGGAAATGAGTTCCCGAATCGATTGATATGCGAATTGACTCGGACAGCCCGTTTTGAACGAATGTCATTTTGTGGAAAGTCGCGTAGTAGCAGATGAAATTCTGCCATTTTTCGTGTTTTAAAGGACTTGATCGGGCCGTTTCTGGTTCATTCTGATCTCCTGAATGTGCGCAACAAGAGCACTCAGAACAAAAGAATTCATTCTATTATCGACCAGGGAGCTATCGGCAAGCCCGAATCAACCGATATGTGAATTGTCATGAACAAACGGTTTTCGCCAAAACTCATTTTGTAGAAAGCCGCGTAGTAGCAGATTTAATATCTTTTTTCTCGGGTTATACGACCTGTATAACAAACGATAATAAATCTGCTCTACAGGTAAAACTGATTTTTTCTCGGTTCTCGGAGTCAGCGGAACGATGAGAAACCTGTTCTGGAACCTGACAATTTTGTCGTTTGAAGCAAAATTTTGAAAAAATCATAACCACAGATGAACAAAATTATTCAACTACTTTTTATCGAATAAATGGTCAGACGGATATTTGGAGGACTACCATAACGCAAGACAGTAAAGCAAACTGCAAACTCTGCAAACATTCGCACATTACGGGATAAAGTGCGAGCAGCAGATTTGTCTGTTGTGGAAGCCGGATCATCGCTTGTTTACGCGCCGCTCACCTAACCCAATGCCACTCTTGGTCAGTGCGGGTGAGAAAAGACGAGATCGCTGTCATAAGTCTGACGGTCCACTGAACTCCCCGTTCCTCAATAAAAGCGCTCCTCTTCTCTCCTGTCTACCGGTACAACATCTGACTATTGGACTCAATCATATCCTGATTGAAGCAGTGAACACAAACTGGAGAAACTGGAAACGCAACGTTTACAACTGCTTGCGAGCTGAGACGCTGGTGAATGAAGGTACAACATCTGACTATTGGTAACGCAGATGTTATGATGTTGTGCTGATAAGTAAATTGACTGTTTTTGAACATTCGTAATTTGAAGACAATGCTGGAGCGCTATTATGGAATTTAAAACAAAGTTCTTAAAGATCAGAAATGCGATTCCACGTCGATTGATGTCCCCAAACGATCCGAATTGTAATACTCCCTGAATGACGGCAGCAGATTTGTTGATAGTTTTTTGTCAATAAAACCCTTAACAGAGGTAAAAACTGCAAACAAACCCCAATTTGAACCATACATAGGCGAACTGTGAAAGAAAATGGTATACAGGTTCCGGAACCTGAGATTGCGATTGAGGCTTTCAGGACTCCTTTGAAGTACTTATCTTGAAAGTGTGTAGCGTCTACGCTTGGTTACTTCAACTTTTGATTTTGCCGCTTTTAGGTTTGTAATCACATGATATTCTCGAGTTGCCGACGTTCCGCGGATTCTAACAAATCCTCATTTGGGTATGACTGTTGATAGCAAAAACCAACAACTGTTTTAACAAACAAACGAGTGTTTCAGCAGTTACCGGAACCTTTGGATGAGAGGCCGCGTAGTAGCAGATTCAATCTCTTTTTTCTGGCGTTCTACCGGGCGAATCAACCCAAACGAGGGCTTATTGGAATCCGCGGAACGTCCGCAACTCGATCATGTCAAGTGCTTACAAATTAGATGCACAAAAACCTTAGAAAGTGGTGAAACTAAGAGTTTCCGTGTCGCAGCTCT